>JAUESH010031282.1:0-10566 GCA_032275165.1 Synergus magnus
CACTGCGAGAAAAACGGAATTGCGGGCCCGCTCCACAGGTATGAGAATAGGCCGAAATCATGGGGGTGTTATAAAAAATATATATTTATCGTTGTATAACGTTTTAACATTTTTTTTAAACACAAATTAATTTTTTTTTATGTTTGAGAAAATATTAATACATATAAATATAAAACGGTTCACATATAACTTACATAATAATTATATAAGTTAGATGTGAACCGTTTTAAAGAAATAAATGTTTAAATGCTATACGACGATAAATATATATGTTATATCAATAAAAAATGTTTACTATCATTTTTGTTAATTCCAATATTCAAAATAAGTGGTCTACTAGGATGACAGCCTACTGCGGTTGATGGATCTCAAGCCACTGCTATGAGTTCAATCTCACAACACGACGCGAACGACAACAAAACCCTCGTATTTTCTAAACGGTTATTTTAATTGAAGCAAATCTTTACAGAAAATTTCTACAGTTTACACTGAACATTTCGTCCGCTGGAAGTTTTTGATTGCTTAAACTTACCTGGATAGACTTTTCGATTGAAAATATTTAAACGTTCTTCGCGCCCTTGCCCAGAAAAAAGCGAATAACTTTTTTTCATAACACAAGAGATTAACTTTAACTACTCTACAAATTTAAGCATTCTTTAATACATAACTCCTAAAAATTTTAAGTTAAAAGTCCCAATTGTTTCTGATTTAGAGTGAATTAAAGTTGGAAAATATGAAAATTTTACGCTAGGGAAAAATTTGTTTTTTTCCAATTATTTCAAAAACGAAGGAAGTTACAGCTTTTTTCCACTAGAAAAAAAGATGCGCAACCCAATTTTCTATAAAGATATGTATTTCAAAAATTAAAATTCAACAATGTTTAAAAAAGCTACCAGGGGTCCTCCCACCCCTCGAAAAATATTTGTTATCCCGTTCTACGTTTTGACGGTTCTACTATGAAGCGTTCGATATATTGACGCCTTTGATGTGTTTCAATTGGGAGGGGTGCATGGTCAGTATTATATCCGACATTGCCCTCTGATCCTTTCTATCCCATTCCGTTAATTAAGATAATGTTCTCGTCGTCGATTCAGGAATCGGTATCATACCGTCAACATCACCTAATAAATCCACTTTACATAGAAATGCGTTCATTTGCATGATCGAAGTGTCATAATTATCTCCTTGCAAAGGTTCTATGGAGGCACGTGTTGGAGTCATTTCACACTTTTCCTAATCACACTCAATTTTCACTTAACGCGCACCTGTTTTTCTAAATGCAAGTAAAACGACGCTACACTTCGAAGCGAACACGTGGTCGAAGTTTTAAGTTCAAAAATATACCATGTTCATCACGCTTTCTGGGCCCATAACCTCTTAGTAAAGGAAGGAAAATAATAACTCGAGAATACACATTTAAAAGCGAAATTCAATCTCCGTTTATTTCTATAGCTTATTTGGGGCATTATTTCTCAACTGCCTCAACATTTTAAGTCATGTCTTTCGTTTGGCTTGATATTTTCAGAATTTTTTTGCCTACTTGATGGTAGTTTATCCCCCCATTTATAGATTTTTATTACCATCCCTTTCGAAACTACAGGCGGTGGAACTTTTACCCCTAAGGTCGGTAGCTGTAGTTTCTAACGGCTATAACTTTCTTTCTAAAAATGCGATTTGAATTTTTTTCGTGTACTTTCGAAAGGGTTTTTAACGCCCTTTCATTATATTATATTCATTTTTTATTATTTTTTCATTTTCATAAACAAATTACTAAAGTAAATGTTTATTTATGGTTTTCTATCAAAGAGGCACTTTTTATTCATTTAAAACTATCTTTAAAAGAAAGCTTGATCTTTTTACTATAAAATCCCATAAAGACATAATGGGATGGCTGATAGTATCGGAGATATGGGGCTGGATCGGAGCGAACCTCTCGCCTGCGCGCTGCGCTGGTAGGGGGCATGGATTGGTACTTGAGAGTGCCTAGAATTGTGATTGATTCGCTAAATCAGCTTTTTAGTTTTTTCGAAATTTCTGTGTGAGCTTCCGTCGAACTGAAAAGAATGACTGTTTCTTTCAGATTTTCCTTAGCCCATTTAAGTGCTGTCAAAATGGGATTTTGTGCTGATCGTTGCAAGCTAGCTTTTGCCGACAGTCTTTTTAAATTCGCACCGATTCCGTCACCTGGACCTTTTCTATGTGCAGTAGCTTGGAAATGTGATTCCACAAGAATTCCAAAATCATTTTTGTGATGCAAAAGATATAAGAAAAAATAACAATTTTTAAAATGTTGTGCAGCTCCATCTATGACATAATAAATCTTGTCGATACTGCTGAATTTTCTTTTAAGGTATTTAATGATAAGATTCTGATAAAGGTACACAGCCGCCGTATCATGACTCAAACAATCTGAAATAATTGCCTTGCTTAAATGTTTTATTTCGTTTCCTTCTTTATAATAGATAACAACCGTAAAGACGGTTGCCTGATTATTATTCCAGTGGAAAGATTGTGCAGCATTTTGAATAATGAAAGCATAGTTTTAAGCAAAGTCTAAGAGAATTAGAAACTGTCTCTCTTTTATATTGATTTTAAACTGCTTTAAAAAAAATGCTTGTTTTTTCGCGTAAAATGCATGAGGTTTCAAATTCTTCAGTTCATTGCAGAGTTCTTCCAAGAAATCATCACTGTCCGCCACCTCGGTCTTTAACGTGCTTCTATCAGTTTGCTGCCAAACTTGATAAGTCACTGTCTCTATATTATTCGAGTCTAATAGACTAGTCAAGTATTTTTTCAGATTTTCAATGTCAGAGCAAGAATCGCATTCGTTAAAGTGGCAAGCATCAACCGATTAATTTCACGTGATTTCTTTCAAACAGTCTTTATAATCTGATAGTTGTTTATCACCCACCCCCCTCCGTTAAACGTTTAATGTTATTTGCATCTAACATTAAATTAAAATTTTCGTGATACACGCAGACGTAAACATTGTGCGTTCCACTTGCTCCATCTAAAACACAATGCCGTGGTCTTAACTGTGCAAATTTTGAGAAAGAGATCTTTAAACTTTCATATTGAGCTACAAATCTTGCATATAATTCCGAAAGATTACATAAAATTAGTCTTTTTTGCACTTGTTCACGACTGCCGTCTTCTTTTTTGACAGATATAAAATCTTTCTTACCAGGCATAAGTTGACTATTTTCATCATCCTCATACAATTTTTTTACTAAATCTTCAATTTCCTGTCCCAATTTTCTACCAAGTTTAGCTTCAGGTAAATACAGTATTCCTTTTTTGGCTACTAATTCTTTTGCTTTTCTGATTTAACGTTCAGATGCACTAAATTCTTTCATGATTTTTCTACGACTCCATGACTTGGGTGCAAGTGTGAGCAAGCAAATCTTTTCTGATTATGTAGTACTCTCCTACTGAAATTTCTCTTTAATTTGATTCAGGACTTCAAGACCAGCAAAATGATTTTCATCATTGCATTTTTCACTTTCATTGCTAAGTTCGTTATTTTTATTTTGCAAAAAAAAATCTGGATCCTCTTCGGTAATGTTATCATCTTCTATACCAGTACCAATACCTCTGGTGACATTCTCCCCTACATCTCTGGATTCATTTGAAGGATTGCTGAAAATTAAATTTCTTAAAGTCTTTTCTACAAGCAGAACATATTTTTGTATCTTTAGGTAGTGTAGGGATTTCTAATTGCTGACTAATCGTTAGCAATCTTAAATCAGATTTAACGAAATGTTTTTCTTTACGAAAAGGATTGACACACCTGCCGTGAATAGTTTTTACATATGACATATACAGCGAGGGAAAAAGAAAAAAAAATAATAGAAAAAAAAACAGAAAAAAGTGATTAAATGCAAACTTATAATCTAAGAAAAAAATATTTTGGATATCAAAACAAAATTAAGCGAAAGTAGCGTGACCCGTAGCCCATGTATAGTTGAGGCTAATACGAACGCTAGTTTGAGAGCAGCGAGAGGTTCGCTCTGATCGAACCCCATATCTCCGATACTATCAGCCATCCCATTTTGTCCTTATTGGATTTTGTAGTAAAAAAAATCAAGCTTTCTTTTAAAAATAGTTTTAAAAAAATAAAAAGTGCCTCTTTGATAGAAAACCTTAAATAAACATTTAATTCAGTAATTTTTTTATGAAAATGGAAAAACTATAAAAAATGAATATAATATAATGAAAGGGCGTTAAAAGCCCTTTCAACAGCACATGTCAAAAATTCAAATCGCATTTTTAGAAAAGAAGTTATAGCCGTTTGAAACTACAGCTACCGACTTTAGGAGTGAAAGTTCCACCCCCCGTAGTTTGGAAAGGGATGGTAATAAAAATCTATAAATGGGGGGATAAACTACCATCAAGTAGGTAAACAAATTCTGAAAATATCAAGCCAATCGAAAGACGCCAAGAGATCGTGAACAAGTACGCGCAAGCAATCGTGCGCAGTAGTAACCAAAAGCACAATGTCGTATTTATTTTTGCAGGTGCCTCCCGTACACTATACAACCATGAAGTAATAATAAGGAGTGTTATCTCCTTATGCGTTTGGCCGGCAAAGGTGGGACCACAACACTTCTAAAAAATATGACGGGTTTTTAAAACCGCCTAAGAACGTTTCTCCATTTCGGTCATGCACTTTGCTGTTTTCGTGTCATGTGATATTCCCCCTTTATGCTATATATTTTGAAGCCAAACATAACCTCAGAATGCTTCAAAATATATAGCACAGAGGGGAATATCATGTAACACGAAAACAGCAACGCGCAAGACCAAAATAAAGAAAACGTTCATTACGTTTTAAAAACCCTTCATAATTCTTCCTTACAATACTTAAGCCCCTTCTATTTTCTATTTATATTGCGAATTTTCCTAAATATTATATTTTAATATTATTGAGACTCCTTGCCCCCTATTTCGATTTTATTGTTTCCTTTTTTCTTATTACTTTATATCTTTTGTTAAATCTTCTCCAAAAATTGAATGAACTGTTATTGATTGTTCTCTTTTAAATAGGAGCTTTTTAATTAAAGAAACCACCCCCTCTACCATTACCTCTTGTTAAGACTGAGCTAGGTCGATCTCTTTATCTTTTTATATTTTTATCCTCTATCATCTTCCCTACCTAAGGGTGTTCCCGTGTTGTCGAGGTAGGGCTTGATCTCTCCTCTAATTACTTCGGCGGGTATGCTGGCGGTAGCGTAGCTACTGGTAGAGTCTCCCAAGCCCGACAGGCAAAGAACGAAGAAAAGAGGGACTAAGAGGAAGACCTAGGGGAAGGACCCCCGAGTATAATCCAATGATGGAGTGTGTTTAGAAAAACAAACTATCCCAATTGAGGAAAGATCTCACCGTCGATTCCGATCGGGTGCAAGCCCCGGTGGTCGACGCCGGCCCCATGGATTTTTTTTTTTGGGGGGGGGGGGGGATCGCACAATTTTTCGGTGAAGGAAAGGGAAGTTCTAGCGGGTATGGACTCCTCTGTGAGGACGCCACCCAGAACTCGAACACGGTCGGACTCTGCTTCGATACACCAGGCGAAACGCAAGAGGCGAAGTAGCATTCCAGAACTGGAATACACCACGAAACAGGAGAAAGCAAAAGCCTACCAGAAATTTATGCAGAGAGTGACCGAAGAGGTCATGAAGCTGAATGCCAGGTTGAGGAGTCTCTCGGCAAAACAGCGACCTGAGACTCAAGAAGGGGAGCCAACACCAAACTCCAAAAGAGTGCCCGACGAGAGCGCCAAGAAGTCCAACCCCATGTTGAGGGTGAGTGAACTAAGGCTTCTAGTAGGAGAAAAAAGAAGCCAAAGAAGCCGCCTAAATCAAGCAGCGAGAAAACGGAGGAAACAAGGTCGGCAAAGGATTTCACGAAGGAGAAGGAGCCTGTTCAACCAAAGAGGCCAAAAAAGAAGATACCCAGGGAAGCAATTTCCACCAAGCCTGCCTCTGGAAAAAAGTATGCGGTCGTCCTCAAGGAAGTCCAGATGAGCGTCAAGACTGACGACCATGGCGTTTCCGTCAAGGGAATCAGACAGACGAAATCTGACGATGTGCTCATAGAGCTCAAAGCCAGTATAAAGGAGGACCGAGATCGTTTTGGAAATGCTCTCGCAAGGGCTCTTGGAGACAAGGGTGGCGTTCGTCACCTTGTCCCAAAGGCATAATTGATGGTATATGACCTCGTGGAAACAATCGAGGTCATAAAAGTGGAGGAAGCGCTCAAGGCGACTCTAGAGGAGCACATTATTTCTCCCCCTAAGGTCAACTTGACAAAAAGAAGCAACAGGGCTTTCATTCTAGCCTTCATTGAGTTAGACGCAGCCCCCGCTAGAAAGTTGGAGCTGGGAGCCCGCCTTAAGGTCGTGTGAGTAAACTGCCGTGTCAAGGCGAAGAGAAAAGCCTAAGGGCTTTTCTTGAGTGAAGTGAGCCGCAAGGCTCAAAAGAGTGGGGGGTCGACTTTCGACAAAATGCGTCCGTGACAAGCAACCCTGAAGTAATGCTAACGCAATTCCAGGGTTGTTTGTAGACGCGGAAGGGGGAGGGGTTTTAGTCGGTAGGAATCCGACACTACCCGGCCTTCAACCGGGTGTCTTATGCAAGATATTCCCTCCTCCTAGAACAAAAAAAATCCTCTATCATTTTATTTCATTAGTTAATTATCTATTTTATCTTTATCGATTAATTATCTTATCTTTTATTATTCTCGATATTTTGAACTATCGCTTTTTTTGAAACTATCGAATATTTTTTTCGCTATGGTTTGTGAGGTTATCTTTTGTCTTTTGTCCTGAAACGTTTGACGTGCGTTTCTCTTTCTCTTTTGGAATATAGATTCCTTGTATCTTTATCTTTCTTTCGCATACTCTAGATGAATTTATTTATCTTTGTCCCAAGAAGTTATATTATTTATCTAAATTGTATGTTTAATGAAGTTATCCTAAAATTATCTTTCAATTAGGGTCCTTTGTGCGCTATTAACAGAGACCATTAATTTGTATGTAAATTAAAAAAGTAGCGGAAAGAGTTACAGCAAGTATACCGCACCGAAACCCCTCGCTTGTCATAAACATTTCGAAGTCTCAATCGTAACTGAGTTTCTTATCAACAATGTAGCCCGCAAATTTCAACGTAGATGATGCGTTATCGATCCACGCATAACGAGGTGAGAGCACCACTTATCCCTACCACGCGCCACTCGATAGTGCGCCGACGCATCTTTCTAGCCGAGCAGGGGCGAGTAATTAAAAGTATTTGCAAACGCACAATTTCTTCAGTTCGCTAGGTGCGGCAAACCGGAAACATCGGGGAGCCTGCAGTCAGTAAAACTGACCTGAATTGCCGACAGTTGCACTTGTGTAAGAGGGACCGAGACTTGACCTCCTAGAGCAATGCCCATTCCAACAACTGAAAAGAAGAGTGACTGACAAGCGCACTTGCAGCTACCTTTTACCAGGCAAAGAATGACTTGATTTTTCAAGGCTGGATTTTGAGCCATTGATGCCTTCAATTTATCAAATGAATTTATCACCTCTTCACTAGGTCCAAATTCGTACTTCACTCCATGTCTTAGAAGGTTCGATAGTGGTCCCACTATGATGGAATATTGATGAGTGAATTTCCTGAAATGTCCAGCAAATCTTAGAATTATCTGATTAGTCTTCGTCAACGTTTGTTTCAATTATCTATATTATCCGCGGTTTTCTTCGCCTAGTACACAACACTTTTTCCAATTGATGATAAATTCATGCTTACTAAACAATTCTAGGACTTCTTGTAGTTCCTTTATGTTTTAATCTTCCGACGTTGCTGGTATCACTAAATCGTCTAAATACATCAAAATGGTTCCATTGGCTATCGACTTCCTGACATAACGCTGATATGTTCCTGAAATACACTGGTGAATTGTAAAGTCTAAACGGCACCTTTTGAAGCTCAAAATGTCCATCTGGAAGAACAAAGGTTGTGTGTTTAGTACTGTTTTCTTCCAACGGGACGTGAAAATAACCGTCGTTTAAAGCCAAGGTACTAAAACCAGTTGCAGCTTGTAATCTGTCTAAAATGTTTTCGATCAGTGGAAGAGGAAAATAGTTCCTCGCTATCTTCTTGTTAAATAACCGGTAGTTAATGCATAACCAGGGTTCGCCATTACTTCTCGTTGTTACGACAATCGGACTAGCATATGCTGCGATGCTATCCTTCATCCAGATGGACTGAAATTAGGTAATTAAAAAATGATTCTCATTTTTACTTCGCTATCCTCCGTCTTATTTGGTTTGCAGCTTTCGATAAACTGCTCCAAAGTCTTCCTCTTCGTCAAATCTGCCAAATGCTTCGTGAGAGAATTGTATGCAGGTCTTTCATGAAAAATGTTGACGTTCAGTACTTCTGTTTCAAAAACCTCGGTTCTGCTGCATTCTACATCAAAATTCTTCTCCTAAAAACCAACGTCTTCGAGTTCAAAGCATGTTGCCTGCCTTTTACAAATCATATCATAAGTATATCTACTTCAATATCAAATCTTCCAAGTTTGCACTTTTACCTTGCACCGACTACGCCAAATGGAATGAGATTAAGCGGCAAAGATGATTCTCCTAATCTCTCACACAGACTAAATCTTGCTAGATGAAGGTCACTTTCAAATTCGATCCCTGAACGGTTGAAACATCGCCTTCCCTGCTTAACACCAGCTGATAGTGAATTCTGTCTGGATTTCTACTTTCCAATTTGTGTTTGCTTGCTGCTATATGCTTCATTAGTCATTTTTTTGTTGAATTCCAAGATAGTCAGAAATGTAGTTTCAAGGGATTTCAAGGAATTTAAAAGAATTCCAAAGAGTGTAAGATTTTTCAAGAGAGATTTTAAAGATTTATGGAATCGAAAGTTGGAAAATAACTCTCAAATTCGAAACTTTATAGGAGAGCATAAAAATTGTCTAAACTCGAAATTTCACTTTAAAAAAGGAGAAAAATCCATTCCTAAGATGAAGAGTTACTGGATTGAAACCATAAAAGTTTGGATAGAATAGTTATTCAGTTTCGAGAAAATGAGGGCGGGATTTAACCATATGGAAGTGACACTAACCTCAAGTTTTCGAGTAATCGTCTAAAAGTTTTGATTTTAGAATTTTGAGATTCGAATTTTATGAGTTTTAAAAATAAGCTTTGGATACTAATTAAAAATCGTTTGCACTTAAAAAATGAAAACATGCTCTCATGATATGTAGGTGCTGAATGGAAGCAAAAATATTTTACCTAATAAGTGTTTCAGTTCGGAGAAAACGAAGATTGAAAGTCAAGATATCAAACTAAGCAGACCATTTTTCAGTGAAAACTCGATAAAATAAAAAAAAATTATTAGATTTTTAGTTTGTCAATATGCAATAATAATTTCGAGAAATTATCGATAATAAAGGAAATTATAAATTTGAGTGAAAAAATTGTTTCTCTTTTTTGTACCTTTTCGACACGCCGACTACGTTATAATTATGAAACAAAAAATGATAAATATCTTGCTCACCCTTGAGATGCTTCGGGCAACAAACGAATTCAACACCGGCGAATAAAGATATACCACAGGGTAGCAACATAGCGAAACTCCTCAAATTCATGTTGCGGTCTCTGCAAGTATCGGCAGCTGTCGAATTCCATCTGAAAAATTTCGTTTATATAACACAGGACCGTTAACACTTCGATGGCACACTGAAGTCACAAAGACCCCAGGTATTTTCAAACTTAATTTAAGTCCCTTCAACATTTGAAAATCGTACTTATAAGGCATACAGACGAAAAAAAAGTTATTAATTTTTTCGTAAAAAATGTAATTTTTTAAATTTCAAAATCTTTTTTTCATATTAAAAATTAATTTTTGAACTAAATAACCCACAGCATTCTGTGAAGTAACTAAGAATGTGTAAAAACTTCAGCCACTGAAACTATTGAATCAGCTCTTTGCGGGAAGTCTTTTTCGCTTGGGATCAAAAAGCCCCCAATATGCATTATTATTAATTATTACTTAATTAATTAGTAATTAACTCGTCGATCACATTCACAATAAACATGTGACCATTGCATGATTCATGTAGCATTCTAAGCAGCATCCCTACTTGTAAAAATCATTGATAATCTTTTTTTTAATGAGGTTAATTCATAGTTTTATAATTGACCCTTAAGACTCGAGGCACCGGGAATGGTAACAAACTTTTAAATCTGCTGACTCAAACCCTAGGAATATCCGTGTGACACATGCCATCAAAAGGCACAAGGTTTAAAGGTGTAACCTACTTGGTCATTTTCGAAAAAATTTTATTTATTTTTTTTTTTACATTTTTCGAATATATATGCATCTAAGAATATTGTATTAAATTTTTATGAATATCCGAGCAGTGTAAGTGTATTTTTCTTAACCCAAACGTACTTGAGTACAAGAGGTAAGAAACGGAAATTCGTTGACAATAAATTTACCGGTGAACAAAATCCAACCAAATCAACAAGCAAAGCTGCTGAAAAATTGCAAAACTCAGATGATTCGTGTT
>JAUESH010031293.1:0-10564 GCA_032275165.1 Synergus magnus
CATTCAATTATTAATGGTATCTTGTGTGTTGCTGAATTAATCCTCCTCAATCTCCACGCCCCATAAGTTCGTTATCAGGAGTCGACAGAACTTTGGCAAAAATGAGGGAATATTATTTTCCAGGAATGAACCGATATGTTCGACAACATATTCGTAACTGTGTGCAATGTTTGCTCACAAAATCTAAGACAGGTCGACAAGCTGGAGAATTGCATCCGATAAAACCAGGAGAGCGACCATTTGCGATAGTTCATATTGATCACGAAGGACCTTTTATAATCACCGTTGCGAGAAATTCTTATATATTAGTTATTATGGATAATCTTACGAAATTTGTAATTTTGATAGGCAAGAATCGTGAAGAGGAATTTGTATCAGAGTCCGATAAGAGTGCCTCAGCCGAATCATTTGAAAACGAAGATGTTGGACGTCGAAAACGAATTAAATGCCCGCCGAAACGTTATCCTGAATGCGAATGAGAGTTATGTCCAGAAGCGAACATTTAGAATGTAAGAATTGAACTTTGAATTGTGAGTTAGTCAAATTACGAATAATTACGTTAATATACTCGAGGACGAGTTTATCTTAAGGATGGCCGAGTGTTATAGTCCTGAAAATAAATTGAATTAGCATGCGAATCGAATACTTAGTTTTAGAGTTTACCGAATGAGAGAGATTTAAGACGAGTATGTGTGCGTGTGTGAAGACGAGCAATAAGAGTAGTCGACGTTTGTGCGTAACCGAGTAATGTACGTTAACGAGCGAAAGAAAAGGACGAGAACGCAAGACAGTCCTATGAAAGTATATTCGAGCGAACAATTAGTAAAACGGGCGTGTAATATTAATATTGATTTCAACCGGGTGTAATTTGTTTATTTCTCTATATTTAATATACATAGGTTGTCCTATAATTTTTGTCGTACGGGCCTGCTAGAAAGGGAAGAAAAATTTCTATTACACCACTGAATAGGGCGAGTTAGGTTAGGTATACACCCTAACTTCTGTTGCAAACCTGTCAGTTTAGTGTGAGATATCACAGTAGAAACGACACGCTATGGCGACGCTCATAAGACGTGACTTTCGTGCGATAATTTATTACAACGTTGCACGTGCTTTAAGTGAAGAAGAATGTTTCAAAGAAATGTCGGAAGTGTTTGGTGAGGATTGTCCTTCCGTCAGAACTGTAGAACGCTGGTATTTACAATTCCGACGAGGGAGTTTGGATCTCGAAGATCAACCACACACAGGACGCCCATCGGACGTTGGTACTCCAGAATCAGTTGATGCTGTTCAGAAGGCAATCAAATTGAATAGAAGAATCACGTATAGGCAATTAGAGGAACTTCTGCACATTCCGAAATCAACTTTACAATAGATTGTTTCGGAGCAGTTATCTGTGAGAAAGCTGGGCACATTGTGGGTACCTCATTCTCTTTCTGACGAGCAACAAGAGAGTCATGTCAAGTGGTGTCAAAAAATGATGAAAAAGTTTAAATATGGATCTGCTGTGGAGGTGAATTTCATTGTGACGGGTGATGAAACCTGGTTGTACTACTACGATGTTCCTACGAAATCTCAAAGCAAAGTTTGTGTCTTTGAAGACGAGGAGGTGCCAGTGCAAATTCGAAAGTCGAAATCTGTCGGTAAGCGAATGGTTGCTGTATTCTTCACTAAAGATGGAATTATGGAAACTGTTTTGTTAGATAAATCCAAAACAATCACTTCAAAGTAGTACACACAAACCTGCTTGCCTCAACTCTTCGAAAAATTGGTTTCTCGTGCACCTTTGGATTCTTGGTTCCTCCGTCCTAACAACGCACCTGCACATCGGGCAGCCGCGACACAGGAGTTTTTGGAGGGAATAGAAGTTCAAATATTGGAACACTCTGCATATAGTCCAGACTTAGCACCATGCGACTTTGGTTTGTTCCCCTACATCAAACTGAGGATGAAAGGTCGGCGTTTTTCGTCCGATAAGGAGATGATATAGCCGCCTTTCAGGAAGAATGTGACTTAGTACCGAAACAGATGTGGGAGGAGTGGTTTCGTCGTATGAAAAAGTGTATTAACTGTGACGGAAAGTACTTCGAAAGACTTTGAAAATTAAGCACGTACGACAAAAATTATGGGACAACCTATGTACTTACATTTAAACTGATTTAAACTTTAATTGATTTAAACCTGATAATCTCTTTACGCTAAGTTCGTGAATTAGCCCACAATAGTGAAGTTCTAACATTTGATAAATAGACTATAATTGACTCATGGACTTATGATCGTTTTATTGAAGCCAGACAAAACTATCAACAAGTTACAACGAGAAAATTACAACAATGGGCATTGGCTGCTGCTACACAATTGGTAGATTTCGAAAAGATATGAACAAGGTTACATATTCATATACTGCATAATATAATATTACCTTGTCTGGGCGTGTATGTCCTGCATCAAGTTTTTGTTTGTTTGTAAGAGCAAATAGGTACATTTTGTCCCAGGGTTCAGAAGCAGGTTGATAAGTACTTTCTACCCTAGGGTTGAAAGTAAAAAACAATTGATAGTTTTAGGTAGAAAAGGCATCGAAAGTCGAATTTTCAATTGATGTTATGAAAAACAATATACGTGACATGGGGAGAGGCGGCAATTTCACTCGTGTGATATCTGCCCTCGCTTCGCTCGGGCAGCTAACTTCACGCTCGTGAAATAGTCGCCTTTCTCCCCTTGTTACGTAAATTACTATTGCTTCAGTATTGATTGACATTTCAGCATGGAAAGACTTACGCCTGAACGTTTATCACCGCGTCTGGAACAATGGAATTATTGAGAGAGCGCTTCGGTAAGCAGTTAATTTCACGTTTTGAACCGGTTAGTTGGCCACCAAGATCGTGTGATATCACGCCTTTAGAGTTTTTCCTTTGGGGCTACGTTAAGTGGAAAGTCTACGTGCATAAGTCAGCTACACTTGAGGCATTGGAAACCAACATTACCCAGCGGGCAGAAAGAGATTTAAATCCTGAGGACGTCCTAAAGACATCCTTAGGACGCCCATGTCAGTCCAATTGAAGTCAAAAAGACGTTTCATGACTTAAAGACGTCTTTTGGACGTGAGACGTCTTTAGGACATCAATTGGACTGACCTGGACGTCCTAAGGATGTCTTTAGGACGTCCTCAGGATGAAAATGTCTTTTTGCTCACTGGGTAGTCGTGTTATTCGCCAGATACCGGTCGAAATGCTCGACGAGTCATCGAAAATTGGACCCTTAGGATGTACGAGCCAAGGCGTGGTTGCGGCCAACATTTGAAATATCCATTTTGTTAGGAAGCAGGCGATGCCGTCTACGATTGTCTTTATAGTAGTGATGGGACATCGATGTCGAAACATCGAAAACATCGATGTTTTGCTTTCGATTATCGATGTTTTACACATCGATGTTGCCTTATCGATGTCGATGTGTAAATATCGATACAAAGTTTCGATGTCGATGTTTTACACATTTTTATTCTTTATTATAAATAATGACATTTTAACTTATAGAAATATAGATTCATTAATATCGGTCTAATCAATATTTCTATAAGTTAAAATGCCATTAATTATAATAAACAATTAAAATTTTTTTCAGCATTTTAACTGGGCGCGAGTAGCAACCAATCAGATGCCAAGTACGACGCATGCGCAGTAGGGTACGGGGCTCCGTTTCCATCTGCGCATGCGCGATTATCATTGTAACGATAATCGATATTTCTTTACGATATCGATGTCAATTTTTTACATCGATGTTATCCTTTCGATGTATCGATGTTTGAAAACATCGATGTTTTCCATTCGATGTCCCAACACTACTTTATAGGCGAATATCGGCGAGAGCCGAGAGTACAGGCGAACGTTGAGAAGCTCATGGTGCAATCGTAGAGGGCGTCGCGTGCTTCCTTTTTTTCACTTTTACATTTTTAGTATTAAAAATATTCATCGGACGAAAAAACTTAAAATAGAAAAAAGTTTCGTTTTGTTCTTCTCTACAAGTCTACATTTTAAAAAATTTTATTTAAAAAATTTTAAAATTTGGATATCACGAGACGCTTGGACAATACTTTTACGCGTTTTCAAGCGTGCGTCCCGTTATTACATCCGGGCCCTCAATTTACGGTCGGGAATTTTTTATTTCGGGAATTTTATATTGTCGGCAATTTTATAATGTCGGGATTTTTATTTTTCGGTAATTATTTATTCGGGAATTTTACAGTGTCGGGAATTTAATTTTTCGGGAATTTTCAGTCGTCCCAAAAAACTCATTAAAAAAGGAATGTATTATATGGTACCCAGATATATAATATCATACTTAATTTTTAAAAGAATTTTTTCTTTTTATTTTAAAAAATTAAATCACTTTCATATTCACGATAAATATCAATTAGAAAATGTCGGAAGCATTATTAAATTAATGAGTATTTTGGATTAATAAATATTTTGTGCAATTTTCTTACTTATTTACAGTCACGAAAATATAATATAGAATTAACAATTGTAGTTTCGAAAAGAACTTAAGATACTTAAGCACAAGTGGAATGTACGAATTTCAATTCGATATGCGTGTAAATTGTTCTTGAATAATTGAATATTGACTTCAATTCATTGAGCGTGACGGAAGAGTTTTTTCGTCCAAACATTTGACGCTTGATTATAATAAATGATAAGTGACAAAAACATTCAGAGTGCGTTAGTTTTAGGGTTTTGTGGTCTTCGATTTCGATACTGATCTCAAAATTGTAAAATTCAAAATCTCAATTCCAACAAAGTGGATATAAATTCTTAAAAGTAGCTTCGAAATCAAGCCCAAAAACTTTCTAGAGAGCTACGTTTTTATAAAAGTTGCTTCGCACGCAAAAGTTTGGAAATCGATATTTCATCTTCGATATATCGATATTGCCTCCCCACACCATTAAACAAATGTAAACCATGATATAAACAAAAACGCTATTCGCAATTTGCATGTAAATTATTTAAGCAACAAGTAAGTAGTTCCCTGACGAGTTTCGAATTGAAATTTATTCCGAACAAATCCGTAATTTTCCGAATCATTCGAAGGAAGTTTTCAATCCGAATTAATCCAAGGCCAATTCAAAATCAATCCGAACTTTTAATCCGAATGAATCCGGTCAATCAGAATTAATCCGAACTTTCAATCCTATTGAATCCGGTCAATCCGAATTTTCAATCCGAATGAATCCGGTCTATCCGAATCAATCTGATTGCTGCCAAAAAATTCGGATTAATTCGGATTGACCGGATATATTCGGATTGAAAGTTCGAATTAATTCTGATTGAGGCCGAGGCCCATTCAAAATTAATCCGAACTTTTAATCAGAATGAATCCATTCAATCCAAATTAATCAGAATTAATCCGAACTTTAAATCCTAATGAATCCGGTCAATCCGAATTTTCAATCCAAATGAATCCGGTCTATCCGAATCAATTCGATTGATTCTGAAAAATTCGGATTAACCGGATTTATTCGGATTGAAAGTTCGGATTAATTCTGATTGAGACCGAGGCTCATTCAAAATCAATCCGAATGAATCCAGTCAATTTGAATTAATCAGAATTAATCCGAACATTTATTCCGAATGATTCCGGTCAATCCGAACTTTCAATCCTAATGAATCCAGTCAATCCGAATTTTCAATCCGAAGATTTCCGGTCAAGCCGAACTTTCAATCCTAATGAATCTGGTCAATCCGAATTTTCAATCCGAATGAATCTGGTCTATCCGAATCAATTCGATTGATTCCAAAAAAATTCTGTTTCATTCGGTTTGATAGAATTTATTCGGATTGAAAGTGCGGATTAATTCTGATTGACCGGATTCATCGGATTAAAAGTTCGGATTGATTTTGAATGGGCCTCGGATTAATGCGGATTGAAAACTTCCTTCGGATTGGATCGGAATGAAACTGTTTCGTTCGGATACAAATTTCGCAAAATTTCGGATTGGTTCGGAATGAATTTTAATCTGAATCTTTCGCCAGGGTTGTTCATTCTATCCATGCATTCTATTCTCAATCTTTAGGCACTCCAATTTACAAAATATAACACGCATTCCCGTTACAACTGCTTTCCGTTCGAGGCTAACAGGTAAGTGTTATGATTCTTATTACTATCAAATAATTAAACTCTGTTTGGCAATTTTCAAACGGTATCACGATCACTTAGGACCTTATAATTCTCGTAAATATTTTTTTAACATTATTTACACTGCGCCGATATCAGAAATCGCGCTTGCGTCAAGTCTTTCAAGTCTCATTAAGAGGAGGAATGTTCTAATTCACAAATACTTTAGTTGTGTTTTTAACATGAAAAAAAATATTATAAATATCCTCAACAATTCCTAGAGGAATACCAATTTCCTAACAATTTTCAAATTTTAAAAGTAGACTAATTTCACACTAAAGCTCATACACTTCGTGTAAATAAGATACTGGCAGTAGATATTCTGAATGTCGTAAAGAGTTAAGGGTGTTGGAACCAAGTTCTAAGCTTAAAATTCGATTTCTTCATTTAAGGTCATGTATTACTTATCCGATCCCTATCTTACCGACATTTTTTTTCTCTGTACAGAGAAAAAATCTCGGTAAGGTAGGGATCAGATAAGTAATACATGGCCTTAACTTGATAAATATAATAATTAGATATTTTTGCGCTCTGTGCAGCTACTTATTTTTTAAAAAGAATTATGGATACAATAATTGTTAACGTTAGAATTTGGATCCAACACCCTTAATTTTAGAAATATGTTAATTATCAATAACAACTATTTCTGTTTTTTTATCTTTTACAATTATAGGGTTGAATCTCGTTTGAGCAATATTCTCTTTTTTCGACTACCTGACGCCTAACATTTTCACATTTTACAAATATAGGACTAAAATCCATGTCGAGCTCGAAACGTAAGATTAAATTGAAAAAATGGAAGCATCAATTTCGAAATTAAAAACATCTGACCTTCCTTGGTTTCTATAGGTCATCGTCGCCAATTACATGAAATGCATTGTTCTCCATAGTGTCACAAGCTGTCCTTTCCGCTTTGACGTAGGAGTTTTTAGCAATGGTACTTGATTTCTTGCCTTTTACTATTGAAATTTTCTCACTAAGGTTCTTCAAAATGGGTCCCTTTGTGCGAGAACTGACTTCGACCCCCTTTAAAAAATGAAAGCAAATTTAACTCGTATATATTTTTAAAATAAACGTTTAAATAAATAAATTATTATAAATTTAATTTTAATTATTTGGTTAAATTTAAATAATTAAATAATATATTGAAATAAGTTTATTTAATAAATGAAATTTAATAAATTTTTTAATAAACTAGGATTAGATACCCTATTATTAAAATGTAAATAATAATATAAATATAGTAAATTTTAATGATTAAATAAATAAATTTGACGGTATTTTAATTTATTTAGGAAAAACTTTTTTTTTAATTTGATAATACACGATAAGAAATACTTGTAATATAATATTTATATATATTCGTTTTAAGAAAATTAAAAAAAATATTTAATTTAAATAATAATTCAGATAAATATGTAATTAATTTATAAGAAGTTTAATGAATTACAATAAATTATATTTATTTTAATAAATAATTATCATTTATTAAAAATTTAATAAATTAAATAAGTCATAACAAAGTTATGATACTGGAAAGTGTTTTTAGAATTTCTGTTATATTTAAATATAATTTTTATATTTTTAATTTTACACTTTTAAATAAATAAAATAATATTAAATTTAAATTATGTTTTAGTAATTTATATAAAATAATCATTAAAATAATATTTTTAGTATTGTAAAAGAAATATAAATATGGTAAGATATTTAATTTAAATATATAAAAATATAAATTATGGTATTACTGTAAATTCATTACTGTAAGGTAATAAATTTAAGAAATTTTAAAGTTTTTCGGGGAATTAAATGTTTTTCAAGGCATTCTTTTGGAATTTTAAAAGATTTCGTGGAATTATAAGAAATTTCGTGTGATTTTAAAAGATTTGAAGGAATTTTCAAGAATTTGAAGAGATTTCGAGGTTCTCGTGAAATTTTTAAGGATTTCAAGTATTTTTAAAAAAATTTAAGAAATTACGAAGAGGTTTCTAGAAATTTTAAATGATTTTAAAGTATTTTAAAGTTTGTCGTAGAATTTTAAGAGATTGCAAAAGATTTTTATAATTTTTAAAAATTTGCTTGGAATGTAAAGAGATTTTACAGCTTTTCGTGGAATGTAAATTTAAAAAATATTTCATGAAATTTTAAAGGATTTTATGGAAATTTAAAAGATTTTTAACGATTTTAAAGAATTTCAAGAGGTTTCTAGTAATTTTTAAATATCTTCAGAAGTTTAAGGAATTTCAAGAGATTTCTAGGAATTTTAAGATATTTGGAGTAATTTTAAGAAATTTTAAACAGGTTTCTAGGAATTTTAAGTGATTTTAAAGTTTGTTGTGGAATCTTAAGGAATTTTAAAGAATTTGAGAGATTTTGAATTTTAAAGAATTTGGAATTTTAAGGATTTCAAAAATTTTCTAGAAATTTTAAGACATTTTGACGAATTTTAAGAAATTTTGAAGAGATTTCTAGGAATTTTAAGTGATTTTAAAAGATTTTTTAAGTTTGTCGTGTAATGTAAAGAGATTTTATGAGATTTTAAAGATTTTCGTGGAATGTAAATTTAAAGAAAAAATTCATGAAATTTGAAAGGATTTCATGGAAGTTTAAGAGATTTTTAAGGATTTTAAGGGTTTCAAGTAACTTTAAGAGATTTTCAGAAATTTTAAGAAATTTTAAGGAATTTCAAGAGTTTTCTAGGAATTTTAAAGGATTTTAAAGAATTTCAAGGGATTTCGATGGTTGTCGTGAAATTTTAAGGGGTTTCATGGAATTTAAAATGATTTTAATTGATGTTAAAGTTTTTCGGGGAATTTAAAGTATCTTAAGAAATTCTGAGGAATTTTAAAACATTTTGTGGAACTTTAAAGGATTTCGTGGAATTTTAAGAGATTATAAGGAATTTTAATGGTTGTTGTGATATTTTAAGAGTTTTCTAGAAACTTTAAGGGATTTTATAGAATTTAAGGGCACGTGTTACTTACCATATGAGCAAATTTAGATAACCCGGGTTTTTTTCCGCAATTTTTACTTTTTCAAAAAAATAATAGTGGACAACCGTCCGTGTTAACATTCTTGACGGCTGCCCACTATTACTTTTTTGAAAAAGTAAAAATTGTAGAAAAAAACCCGGGTTATCTAAATTTGCTCATATGGTAAGTAACACATGACCTTAAAGAGATATTAAAGGTTTTCCTGGATTTTAAAGGGTTTCCACGAAATTATAATAAATTTAAAGAATTTTAAACTTTGTCGTGGAATTTTAAAGGTTTTCGTAAAATTTTAAGTGATTTTTAGAGGTTTTAAAGTTTGTCGTAAATTTAACAACGTTTGGAAACATTAATTATTTTTTCGAAGACAATACCTTATCAGGCTTATTGAAATCTTCAGTAGTTGGAGAACCCATTACAATTCGACTATGGCCGTCTCTCGTTACATATGTCCAAGATTTTCCTGTCAACTCCTGGAATCAAAATGAAGACAAATTTTGTTTTAATTGTTACGTACGGGTATTTAAAATTATTAAATATACGAAAAGATAGAATTTTAAGCTGAGTTGTCAATGAGTTCCTTTATATTCAATTTATTAATTTACTGTACGGAGGAGGCTTCCACAAACTGAAGAGACAATTAGATTGTCTCCATTTATTTTTATGTGGTTTCGTTTACCTTAACTCTCGGACTGAGAGTCGTCCCTTTCTACCACGAATTTAATTACAAAGGAAAAATAAGATCAAAAGGATTGGTGAAGCCAATGACAATACAGGTTTGTGAATTCGAAATATTTCAAGCGGTGCAAAACATTTTATTAAAGAAAGTGATGAATGAAGTTATGGAAATTAACAGATGGAATGAAATATTGGAAATTTTAACCTTGTGGTGAAATGTGGATACAAGACAGACTCACCAAAACGTTGATTCTTAAAACTACCGCAAAAGTCGATCTATCAGAGAAGGAGGAATTTTTACGGGCGGTGCCTTTGAGTTTCGTTGCAATGTTAATTGCAACTCTAGTCCTTTTTCTTCGTTCACACAGCACGTGGAATACTGCAGCTACTTTTGAATTTATAATCCGATCACAATAAATTTATCCTAATTGAATTGAAATTCGCGTCGTGCAAAGAAAATGCTCTCTTTCGTTTTGAGATTCGAGAGAGGGCTATCTTCTTTTGGAACGTCTTTCAAATTTTCCTGTCTAAGTTTAGTCAGGCTTCTATCGGCAAAAAGATTTAAATTTTAACGTCCGCACACGAACACTTTTACTTCTGCGTTTGACTGAGTTTGCACCGCTACTCGTTACCGACTCTTGTTTCCAAATGTTACGGACTTATTCGAACTATCGAAGGTTTGTAAGCTTCTGCGTTCCATTTGTATTATCCGCGAGTTGGTCAAATAA
>JAUESH010031304.1:0-10564 GCA_032275165.1 Synergus magnus
GAAGTTAGCCAATTTTTGTAAAGAAACACCACTTAGTTTAGTTACTAGAAGTCCGAGACACAAAAGTGCCCTGTTTGCAGAGAATTATCCATATACAGTAGCGCTCAAAAGTATTTAATAGATTGGTTTATGTTGGTAATCCTAAGATCAGTGTGTTCAAAAAGATTACGCGGCGAAGTTTCACGACACTAAGTTAAAAAACATTTATGAATTCATAGTTTATCGTGAAAATTCGAGAATTAAACGCTAGATAGATTTTTAGAAAAATAAATTTATTACTTGTCTACAAAATACTTTTGAGCGCTACTGTAAAGAGTAAGCGAAACCAGTTAATATCTAATGAATCAAACCAATCCCTTTTCGTTACAAATATTCGCAGTTACAACCTTGTTTTTTTCTGATGACATAAGACTAAAAATAGAGAATTCCACTACTGGCCAAGATTTCACGAAGACCACACAATATACATACTTTTTGCCTTAATTCTGCATTTGAAGAGTGCTATGAAAATGGTTTCAGTCAATCGGTTTTTCACAGCGTCTGCTTAGATTGGTTATGGTCTTTCGATTGACGTTTCGACAAGACAATCGAGTCTGCGATCAAACGTAATCTGCCATGTAATTCCACAAGGAGCCGCGCCTACTTTCGAGATATATTCGTACTTATGTTGTGTGGAGTGTGTTTAGAAAAGAATGTGACAGAAAAACTGCATGGAACTGACTCAATGCCTTTAGCAAGACTATTCTTTGAGGTCTATCCTACTTTTTAATCCAAATGTAAGAATACAGAGAGTTTAAGGTATGCTTTTAGTATAATTCTCATATACCTAGAGATCATCCTGATGCGACATTTTGCGCGAGAGTATATTATTTATATATAGGTATATCTTATCAGCGTGGGTCGTGAAACATTTCAGTTAGCAAGGTTTATAAGCAGGTTTGAAGCAATAAAGCTTGTAAATATTTAGGTTAGATATCAAAGGAATACGTTATCCAGTGGTATTTTATACTTTTCTGATAATACAATCTCGATAAAACAATTTACACTTTTAAATCGTTTCAATTTTGACGATTTAACCGGTATAGATAAAAGGCAAATTTTCTCATGTAAATCAGTGAATTTTCGCTAATTAGCAGCGTAAATATTCAGATTTATTGAGTGCAAGGTTGCTAAAAATTATTGACAAAATTTTTTTTATGTGATGTGAAAAACTACATAAAAACTGAAGTAAATTTTTTCATTTTTTATATTAGTTAATATTAGGTTTCTCAATAAACTTCAATAACCGAATAAAGTATTATCAAGCAAGATTGTTGAAGAAATAGTTACTTATAATTGATGAGAGGATCAATATTTAAACTAATATCTCACATTTCTTAAAAAGGCCATGCGAGCAGGAGTTAATAAAGTTACAGCTCAGTACAAATATAGATTAGAGTCTAGAGCAAGAAATATATATCATTGTAGTAGCAGGACTGTTTATGTTCCGACAACACACCAATGCTATACTATAACTATACAACTTGTTCGATAATCTACATCAGTAATATACCCTTGTCGATACACATTTGTGGAGGTAACATAAAATATGTACTAGATTTATTAGCATCGACGTATATCTCAATCTCGGGTCATTAAGAAAAACGAATGGATTGTTGCGTAAACCTTCAAGATAGTGTCTCCAGTTATTCATAAAATGCAATATAGGGGAAGGCCTCCATAGAAATTTCATTCGGTAGGTGGAATATTTACAGAAATTATAAGTCGATCAATTACAAGATTTAGATTCGAATAACTCAATTTGGCTTAACTTCGTGAAGGTTTAAATGCTTTTCATTATATACCTATAATTTTTTCTTCATTCAACAATCATTAAGATTAGATTTGAAAAGATCTTCATCTACATGCATATAACCCTCCCTGGGGATCACGTGACCTTGCAGCTGATGGAGGGCTTAAGGGTTTATACGGACTGCGACTTCGGGAGCTGTGAAACAGAAGAGCTAGGCTGCGAGGCCCAGGGACTCTAAGAAACAGAGAGGACAACAGCCTGTGAGATCTGAACAAAGGAGCGATCCTTCTGGGGGTTACCGGCCTCATTCTCCAGAATATCGAGGGCACGAGTCCTTGGGCCCCCAAACCTCGATGTGACCAACCGTGTCTATGGGGGAATAGCGCCAGGGTTACCAAATCCACCTCCATCATCGACGATTGGGAACTGTCTTAGATAAGGGCCTGTTCGCCGAAGTTGAGGAGGAGTTGTCTCAAACGATGGATCGGGAACCCAGACTGCATCCCGCATTATTATAAGCCTTATCCAGGTATGCGGAGCTCTGCCTGAAAGGAATTTATTTCCCTTGCTATTCGTGGGATCTGCATGGACCATCTTGAAAAGCCAAGTATAGATTTAACTGAGGCCCCTGTAGCAGGACCCGCAGGTCAGGGGGACTCTGCAAAGGGGCCTTCAGTGGGGGGCTTTGATAAAGGGCCCTCTGAAGCTACGGGGAATGCTCCGGCCTAATCGCATCAATGATTGGGTTGAAAATTCCATGTACGCAGGTCAATTTGCATCGTAGCAAAGGCGCCTCAGACATATGACTACCATGCGAACAGGGATATCCCTATTCCAAGAACCCTGGGTACATAGGGAAAAGATTAGAGGATTAGGGGGATAGCCGTCAAAGGCCTGGATGCACTGCTAGTGCCGAATATGTGCTCTAGGGACCTCGTCGTCATCATGAAGAGGCTCAGGGGCAGAACGGGAGAAAGGCTAGAGGTGTCTATAGCTTCGGCCTACTTTCCGAGCGTTGCTGTAACCGGACCTCCACCACGTGAAGTGGAGCAGATAGTTGACGTGACGCTATGATCAGGGGGGCTAGTTGACAACGTGAGAGGCTCGAAAGTCTGCAGAGGAATCACTCACGGATAACAGGTAACTTGTCTTTGGCTGGCCTTCCAGAAACGGGAGGTATAACTGAAGAGGAACCCGAGAAATACGAATTGGGACGCCTTCACAGAGGAACTCCGAGGAAGATTAGAAGAATTTCCCACAAGCTATGGGACGCTTGATGAACTGGAGCTAACTGCAGATTTTCTGCAAAGGGTCTCAATCACATCTTTCGAGAATAACTGCCCAATTCCTGCAATGCGCTCTGGACGGGAAGCTCAATGGAGGAATAAACACCTGGAGGTCCTTCGGACTGGGGCTAGAAAACTGTACAATAGGGCATATAAGACCAAATTGGCTTCCGACTGGGACCAATACAGAGAGGCCCGGAAGGAATATAAAAACATGATTAAAAAATACAAGCAGGAGGGATGGAGAGAGTTCTGTGAGGGAACGAACAACATTCCCAGGACGTCTCTCGTCCACAGGGTCCTGGCTTAAAATTCAGAGGCGCGCCTGGGGCCTATTAGTCTCGAAACAGGCGAATTTGCTGAGAATGAAGAGGCATACTTGAAACGGCTGTTGGAGGTTCACTTCTCTTGTGTTCAGATCATTCCAATGGACCAGGAGGACGTGTATCAGGTAGGCCCTGGAAAAAGGGCAGACTGGAAGTTTGCGTCTCTGATTGTATCAGTTAAAAAGGTTGATTGGGCTGTTAGGACCTTTCAATCTTATAAATCACCGACGGCGGACGGAGTATACCCAGTTCTCTTACAAGAGGGACTGGAGGAAATACGGCTGCACCTGATGAAAGTTTTAAGGGCTAGTATAGCACTGGGATACGTACCAATGGCATGGAGGGGCAGCAGAGTGGTCTTCATGCCCAGACATGTTGTTGGCACCT
The DNA here is from genome assembly GCA_032275165.1 of Synergus magnus. Taxonomy (NCBI): domain Eukaryota; kingdom Metazoa; phylum Arthropoda; class Insecta; order Hymenoptera; family Cynipidae; genus Synergus; species Synergus magnus. Next base: position 3,792 of record JAUESH010031304.1, read on the forward strand.
TCTTGGATATAGAAGGGGCCTTCAGTAATATTCCCCCTGAAGTCATATGTAGGGAGGCTCTGAAATAGAATGGGGAATGGGTCAGTAAGGTCGGAGGAACGATATCCAGAGACAGCCCACAGGGGGGTGTCTTATCGCCCATTATGTGGTGCTTGGTCGTGGATGGCCTACTCCGAAATCTGAACAATGAGGGTTTCTACTCTCAAGGCTATGCGAATGACTTCGTGATCCTAAACAGAGGGGCCCATCTGGATATTCTGATGGGCCTTACGAGGTCTACTCTGCGTATTGTGGAGCTCTGGATATCTGGGAACCATACTGGATAAAAAACTGAAATGGGCGGAGCATCTGGAAGCGCAATGTAGTTTTGAAACTATGCAGCCGTGGTCTGGTGGCCACGGGTGCAGCTCAAGACGATCCAAGCGAAGCTGAGCCGCCTGCAAACGCTTATATTCAGAGCTATTACCGGGGCAATGAGGACCACGCCATCAGTGGCAGTTGGCATCATTCTCGGTGAGGAGCCCCTGTATATGGTGATAACTGTTGGGGCGGCTCGGACGGTTGGACGTCTTGCCGCTGCGGATAAATGGTCACAGGGAGGGTAGGGCCCTCGTTCAAGGAACATCTGATACACAGATGGCTCTAAAGGAGAGAGCTGGACGGGAGCTGGGCTATGTGACAGCTCAGGAAAAAGGGGTTTGGCGATCCCACTGGGGCAGTACCCAACTGTCTTTCAGGCGGCAGTATTTGCCATTCTCCAATGCGCTGAAACGTTTCTAAACGAAGATAAGAGGGGCAGGTGCATAAGCATCTACTCGGACAGCCAGGCGGCAATTAAAGCGGTTGGGAAACCAGAAATCTTCTCGATTCTGGTGTGGGAGTGCAAGAAGGTACTCAACCAACTTGTGGAAAACAACAAGGAAGCCCTACTATAGGTTTCAGAACACACAGAGATTAGGGCCAAAAAGAGAGCGGATCAACTGGCAAAGAGAAGAGCAGCATGTTGACCGATCGATCCAGAACCTATTCTGGGCTTGGTACCTTTCTGCACTAAGCTGGAGATCAAAAACTAGGTTGTGCAGCAGCACAGCAAGTACTGGAACCAAGTAAAGGGATGCAGATAGGCTAAAGCCATCCTGGACAAATGCCGCAGGAGGGGTATGCCCTGTACCATACTAAACTGGCCTAAGAAAGATGTAAGGATAATGCTGCAGATGCTCACTGGGCACAACCATGGGGCTGCTACCCAGCACCGCTTGTAGTAAATGTGGCAGCGACGATGAGGCGTCCCTACACGTCTTAGTTCGGTGCCCAGCTCTTGCTGGGCTTAAACAACAAACCCTGGGGCAGCTATGCTGGAACCAGAGGAGATTAGGGCGCTGCCAGCCGGCGAAATTCTAGGCTTCCTAAGGAGGATTGGAGTGGGGGGCTAGCTAGCGTCTAGGTAAAAGAGAATGGCACAATGGGCTTTTAGCCTGAGCGCCTATAGGGTCTCCCAGGGGGGCCTCCTCGCTCGAAACTAAACTAACTAACATGCAGATAATTTATAAATTGAAGCATCGGTCAGAATAACATTGGATGAACACCCTTTTGTCACCTAACATTCTATTACTAAAAATTTTATCTTGTTAATTCTCTTCAGAACACAGAAGCGCTAGAATCTCTAATGTGCTAATTATTAAAGTTGATTATACACATATTCAGAGCAGAATGCGATCGCAAAGCAATAAATAGTAAGGTTATTTTCTCAAAAAAAAAAAAAAAACCACATAAAATGGTTCAAAAGAAGTCTGAAGGATGTTCCGAAGATAACCCTGAGCCATACTGAAATTATTTGCCCAGCTGACTGCTACACGGGGAAAACTGTATAGTCAAACAGGTATAGGCAAAAAGACATTGTCATCCTGAGGACGTCCTAAAGACATCCTTAGAACGTCCCGGTCAGTCCAATTGATGTTCTAAAGACTTCTTGTTAAGACGTGGACGTCCTAAGGATGTCGTTAGGACGTCCTGAGGATAACAATGTCTTTTTGCTCACTAAGCAGTTTTCTCTGTGTAGTGGGCAAATAAATAATTTTGTTGGAAAAGGAACGCACGGTAAAGAAATTCCATTATAACTTCAAATAACCTCTCTTCGTAAGAAGTTATGACCATCGAAATTCAAACCTCAAAATTAACGTAATAGCACTTCCGCGAACAGAATAGAATTAGAAAGAAAAAATCTGCCCGTTGACCGGGCACATTCTCATTGAACCTCGCGCTTCGCGCTTAGTATTGTGCGCTTCGCGAAGTTTAACGAAATTCAACTCGCTGTCACATGCTTTTGGTTTAGTTACTTTCCTTGTAACATTTTTTCGCATTTCTCATCGTTCGATCATAAAATGATATTTTTTTGTCGCTTAAAGTGTCTGCATAGCTGAAAATTGCATTTTGGAGTCTTTCCGAAATTTCTCTTCTACCCTATACTTCGATGCATAGAAATATAAGATCTCTAACGATTTGTAATTCACAAATATGTATTATCCAAGGCGTGTTTTCGGATATTTTCTGGAGTTTAATATCAATTTTCGCTATTAAAGCGAAAACTAAGTGCCCTATAAACAAATATTTAACAGGAAATTTGTAAATCTTTTTAGATCAATAACTTTGACGTTTAACATTCTTTCGCATTTCGTATCACAAGACCGTAAGCTTTGCATAGTTTAGCTGGAAAATAGATTTTATGAAATTTGTAATACGATTTTTGATGGTTAAAACCAGAACCGTGGGTCAAAAATTGCTGTATTACTATTTGAACTAATGGTATTTCTATCACTATTTTAACAGTGTTTTCTCTAAATTTCTTGAGCGGATTGTGCTGCTAAGTAAAATTCGGCTAGACATTCCAATCAGAGAAACCTATTGAGGAAGTGATTGCCCAAGTCGAAATTTGTCGCTACTTTGACGCTCCTTATACTCCCGATCGTAGGGGCTAAGGGTGTTAAAGTAGGAGCTGAGTCCACGTGATTTTGACGCTACTTTGACGCTCCTAGGTGGCACAAATTTCCATTTTCCGCTCAAGAAGCGTCAAAGTAGGGGCTAATATTTTCGCTTAAAAATCGCGCGGCGCCTACCTGAGTCGAAATTTGGGGCTATACTTTAACGTTACAGACTCTTGCCTATACTTTGCGTCTCCTTGTTATCTCTCTTGACGCTCCAAGAGAGAAAAAAAAATTGTGTTTGAAATTATTAATATGTATTAATTTTTATGCTTATCATAATAATACGAACATTTGCACACAAATTACTTATATTAATATTAATTTATAATAATACGCTTAAAAACTAAATTCTTTTAAAAATCGCACTCGCCGAAGATTCGAACCCTACCCGAACACTACCTAAGCTACCTAACCAACGCATAATACCTCGCGGCTAACGAAACGCTTTGGATGATGTCGAAAAATTTCAGTGAAGCTTATTTTGTCAGCGTCAGCAAAACGGACTACACTATTTCATGCGCAGAGCTACGAAAAACGTTCACTGCACATCTCGATCTCGTTTTCAGTGACTATCACCGAATTTTCGTAATCTATTAGACTTCGCTTTGTTTTTAAAACACTTTTCTTTAATAATTCAGTGACTGTTCTTAAAAGCTAATATACTTTCTTTTACATTTTCATGAAAATCAATAAAATTTTACAAATTTTCATTTTTCAAAATTTTAAAATTGATTATCTTTTATACAGTTGTCGTAGGTTGCTTTTTTGAAAAAATATTACCGTTTTTTGTAGTACAATAGGTTTTACCGCAGTGCTATGGAGCGTTAAATTGCCCTACCCGAATGATAATAATTAATAATAATTTCCGTTTTTGAAATTGTATTTGCAACATAAAAGTTTCATAAAGAACTAAGTTTATGTTATTTTTTCGGAAAATATTACAATTTTAAAAAATATTAAGTTTTGCTATCCTCTTATTCCCTCTTTTTCTGCAAGTTGTTATTTTGAAAATATAAACATTATAATGATCAAACTTGTACTTCTGTGTGACGCCCTATTAGTACCGTTTGTTACCTCAATGTTACCTCCTTATATTCTGCAGTATTGCTGATGTTGCAGAATACATTGAGGCAACGTACACAGCTAATAAGACGCGCTCCGAAAAAAGTAGCGTCTCGACCCTATGATTGGGAGAATAAGGAGCGTCAAAGTAGCGTCAAATTTCGACTCGGGATAGGTGCCAGTAGAATAAGTAGTCGCAAAGTAGCAGCAAAAATTCCATTAGGAGTAGCAAGCAGGTGCCAGTAGAATAAGAAGACGTAAAGTAGCGTCAAACGTTTGAATTTGGAACAAGGAGACGAAAAGTAGGGTCAAAAGAGTACTTGGAGCGTTAAAGTAGCGCCAAATTTCGACTCGAGTGGGTACTAGCTAGACTGCCTCTTTTGATTCGACTTAGTAATATATTCACCTTTAGACAGAACCTGAACGGATATTCTAATCAGAAACTTGTGAAATCTGAACTAACCTATAATAGTAATTTATTTACTTTATAAAATAGCTGACAGCGGTCAGTGCGAAATGGATCGTAATTTTTCAGAGTAAAAATGGGGCAAATGAATTCTCAGATCAAAAACGAAATATTGTTTCTCGCTGTTCCGTTTTTACTCTGAGAATTCATGTTGTTCCATTTTTACTCGAAAGAATTTTTTATTCCACTTTTAGAAGCGAAGTATTTTTATTCCCTTTTTACTTTCAGCCGTTCAGATAAAATAGACATAGATTCTTAAAAAAATTAATCGAGGATGAGCGGGATCAACCAACATCCTCTAATCCTTCGAATAAAGAAAAAGAAATAGAAGTTGAGAATGTTTTCTGTGTGTATATAATTTTGAAGATGAAAGTCTAGGTTAGAATTCCAAAATAGAGCTTTACACCTTTACGTAATAAATATTCTATTTTGTACTCATATTTCTATTTTGAAAATAAGTGCTGCAAAAATGACAAAAGTGACCTAATTCTAATATTTGTTGAGTACAACATGAAGTAATTAAATTTTGAGGTTAGAGCCCCGCTCCAACAATGTCAATTGGGTCCTGACTATTTTCCTGACCCGTGCCTGACTAAAAATATGGAAACTGTCCGGGGCCCTACCAAATCCCAATCTAAATTTCTTCACGGGATAGGGACGTCTAATGTCCGGAAGATGTCCTAAAGACGACTTTGATACACATATTACGTCCTCGAAACATTTTTTGCGCTGACATTAAACGTCTTAAAATTGTCCTGAGGACTTCCAAAAGACATGCGCCAAAAGTCCTATTATACAGCGTGCCTCTACCAAGTTCAACCTAAAAGTCCTCGCACTTGCCCATTTTCTGCAGAATATAATTGTTGGATGATGCATAGGTATTTTAAGCAAAAAGCAATTAATATTAAACTAATATTAAACATTTTTTTGAATTTACAAATTCCAACTATAATGAAAGAAGTAATTCTAATTATAATGAAAGAATCTTGTAAAATGATCACCTGTTATTCTATATGTAGAATATATAGAGGTGGAAGTGTTACCCAAAACGCCTTTTTGAGAAACACTTATAGCTCTATAGTAGAACAACAGGTGATCATTTTACAAAATTCTTTCAGGGTAATTTTTTTCTCTATTTTTAACAACTAATGACGCCCTGTAGTTAGAATTTACAAATTCGAAAAAAAACTGCTCGCGCAGCGGGCACCTTATAGCGCTCGCGAGTCGAAATTTGGCGCTACTTTAACGCTCCAAGTACTCTTTTGACCCTACTTTTCGTCTACTTGTTCCAAATTCAAACGTTTGACGCTACTTTACGTCTTCTTATTCTACTGGCACCTGCTTGCTACTCCTAATGGAATTTTTGCTGCTACTTTGCGACTACTTATTCTACTGGCACCTATCCCGAGTCGAAATTTGACGCTACTTTGACGCTCCTTATTCTCCCAATCGTAGGGTCGAGACGCTACTTTTTTCGTTGCGGTAACAAACGGTACTAATAGGGCGTCACACATAAGTACAAGTTTGATGATTATAATGTTTATATTTTCAAAATAACAACTTGCAGCAAAAGAGGAACTAAATGTACCAGAAGTTTTGAACGTTCAAATGAATGAAATATTTTTTCCCAATTCTTTTTCATCCAGAAATATTATTCCAATTAAAAATAACAATAGGCATTACAAGTTTCTTTCATATAGAATTATTTTAAATGCAAATGAATCAATATTTTAAAAATGTTTCTAGTTTAAAATACAGTCAAAACAAAAATTCGTTCATTTGAACGTTCAGAACTTTTCAGTCATGGGACTAACAGGATAGCAAAAATTAATATTTTCGAAAATTGTAATATTTTCTGAAAAAATAAAATAAACTTTGTTCTTTATGGAACTTTTATGTTACAAATACAATTTCAAAAACGGAAATTATTATTAATAATTATTATTATTAATTATTATCATTCGGTAGGTACAGTTGCCCAAGGCAACTGTATAAAAGATAATCAATTTTAAAATTTTGAAAAATGAAAATTTGTAAAATTTTATTGATTCTCATGAAAATGTAACAGAAAGTATATTAGTTTTTAAGAACAGTCACTGAATTATTTTAAAAACAAAGCGAAGACTATTAGATTACGAAAATTCGTCACTGAAAACGAGATCGAGATGTGCAGTGAACGTTTTTCGCAGCTCTGCGCATGAAACAGTTTAGTCCGTTTTGCTGACGCTGACAAAATAAGCTTCACTGAAATTTTTCGACATCAT
>JAUESH010031325.1:0-10559 GCA_032275165.1 Synergus magnus
TTTAGTCACTATTTTGTTCAAAATTAGTCACTTTTAATCACTTTTTAGATCAAATTAATCACTTTTGTCACTTTTTTTAGTTACATTAGTCTGTGGCAGCCCTGGTAATTATAATTTATAATTGACTTTGGAAATGAAACTAAATATTATTGAAAATACATTTTACATTTTTTGCTAACCTATTTCAAATATGCATTTTTCATTTTAAATAGAGGATAGAAAACCATTTTCTATTTACCATTTTAAATGGATTTTGTGAACCTATTTTGCATTTTACATTTGAAATACATTTTGAGAACCATTTTACCCAGCTCTATTATTAATTATAAATAAACTATACTTAAAGAAAAAAACTGCAAAGAAAAGAAAATAAAATAAAACAACTCGCTTATTAATCCTGACAGAAAGTCTTCTAATCCTAACAAATTACCAAGAACTTCCGAGAAAGCATTTTCTTAATAATTACCAAGAATGTGGTAATTTAGCTAGTTTCCAGAGACTTTTCCTGTGGAAGACAGGTCGTTAAAAAACGTTTAGAGTGTCGTCTGCAGAATAGGCAACGAGACTTGCATACCGTATGCGATAAAAGGCAATTTTGTAGCGACACGAATCTGCTTCTCAATAAAAAAAGGGAAGGACAAACGCGCCAAATTCAAGTTTACGATCGACGAGGACTTTCTTTGATCTTCTTGCTGCTGTCGTAAAGTCAATATATCTCTTGTAGGTCCAATGTCCATCGTTATGACCTTGTAGGCGGTCAGGGTCATAAACAAAGTTGCTGAATCTTGGCTCAATCTTAAATGAAGAGGGAGCATTCCCCTTAACGGATGCAGAATATTATTTTAACGACGCCTGACGATGTAGACGATGTGCTTTATTTCGTGCCTAAGGCGAGTCGCCTCGCATGTATTAACGTAAGCAAATCAGCGTGGAAATTACATGTGATAGCACCCGTGAATCAAATCGATGACCATCGACCCTAATTGCAAACATAATTTCATCGTGGTGGGATTATCTCCGCAAAGCAGGTTCAACTATTGATTCTTAAAGCGACTTTGGCCTTAGAGTTCGAGGTCCCTTCAAAATAATTCAAAGAATTCAATAGAATTTAATAGAATTAAAAATAATTGCACATCAGGATTCAAAAAGTAAATTCAAGTGAACTGAAAAGAATTTAGAAGTATTAAAAAAAATCTAAAGAATTTTTTATTCGAGTGCACTGTTAGAAATGTTTGTCCGAATTTTATGTAACATTTGTTGGAAGTTTTATGCAGTTACATGTTTTGGTAAATTTAAGAATAAATGGAATTATAATATATTATTGATATAAAAAAATGCTTGTGAAACATCCCTAGTTTCTGCTAAATGTTTTCACGTGAACTAAATTAACATCTATGCGACATTTATTTTTCTTTGCGCTCATTAAATCCTTGATCACCACTGAATCCCGAATTACAAAGAAAAATATTCTCTGCTTTGAATGTTCCATTTTAATTAAGCTTTTTTGAGTTCCCACGGATCAAGGAAATTAATGATGTAGAAGTTTCTGTGCTCTGTTATATAATATTCTTTTGATAATTTTAGTAGCGAAAAACATTATTCGAAGGAAGAAGGAATGTCCTTCATAGAAAAAAAAGAACATGAATTATATTTCAATGAATTAGGATTTACTTTATTCCGTTTTATCGTTTTATTCATTTAAAAGGAGATAAAACATATGTTTTGTATGTTAAAAGTGTCCGCTTAGATGGGTTTGATTAATGCTTCTTGCAGATCAACGAAATTAATCAACACTTGCTTTGCTTATACTCGGATAAGGGCTGCCTCGCAGTGAGGAAAAAAAATATTATTTTATCGTTTAGTTTCAGTATTCGACTATAATTACCATTGATCTAAAGATTTTACTTTCCCACGGCAAATCTTTAAGTGCGAATAAATTAGGCACTTAGCCGCCCTCAGCGGCGTTAAGTGTTGGCTCCTACATAGGAGCTTTAATATATAAAACAGTTTTGCATCGTAAAAAAATCGTTTCACGTATTCGCTTAAAATAAAAATTCCTGAAGTCCCTGAAAGTGAGATGGTTGTTTTTGTCTCTAACATTTTCTCATATCATGGTTCGGCGACATCGAAGCATTTAAGTCGAATTCTTTACGTTTTACGAATCCAAAGCCAAACCATGGCTCCCGTCTGTCTGACTCTGAACTTCGACTTGTGGATGTTGGCATGATTCATGCAACCGGTGCTTATACTTATTCTCGCCTCCACAAGCGAAAACGCGTGATATTTATTCTAAAGTCGTGCGACCACGATGCAAGAGAAAATATGATCTTCGTATTTTTGCTTGACGTGCCTGGAAACGACAGTTCGCACCTAGTATACAAATGTACCCCTGTCTATAAAACATTTCACGCCGCACTTCAACGCTAACTTTTTCATTTTTACACCAATCTGCTTTGCATCAAAGCTTCAAATTAAATGCATGCAATCATTTTATTTATGCACTTAATTCAGAAATGCTGAAATCGTTTATTTTTCCCTGTAAAAAGATTTGTAATGTAATGAGGACAGCTGAACAAAATTCCTTGAATGCAATTTACTGTCAGAGCTTTTGAAAGTGAAGAAGCTTCCGTCCGTTGACATTCTTCTAAACTAAAAACAAAAGCATTCCAAAAACAACAACAAAATATCAGACTCACTAGAGAAAATAAATATTGTGATAACCAGTGAGTTGTACAATAAACATAATTTTCTCAAATGTTTTAGATAGCATTGATCAATATTTGATAATTAATTATTGCTTCGAAATGTGACACCTCCCTCGTTAGTGAAATATAAAAACTTCCGGTAGGACGTGTCACGTGACGATAATTAATTATTCATGAAATATTGATGAATTATATATAGTAATTGCGGCACCGGAAATCACACCCGAGTTTGAGCACATTTGTCTCGACATCTATAGTGATTTCAGCAGAGATCTGCATCGTTAGGGACACATAATTATTTTAATGAATCAGATTAAATCAGATTTTATTTAATTGGTTTCAAATGAATAGTTTAACTGAAGAGCACAAAATAGGTTATATGTTTACTCTGCTTTACGGACGATTTGAATTGCGTTTTTCGAAATCCGATTAACGCAATTATGGAGTTTTAGTTGATTTAATCAATTTATTAATGGGGCATTCCATGCCAAATCGACCACTTTTGACTCCGACCACTTTCGATTTGGCTGAAACTTTTTTGTCTTTTTCTACCCTATCGAAAACATTTTTCCGAATTTTTTCAAATTTTTTTACCTAACCCAAAAAAAGTTATGAGTTTAAAAAAAAAATGGTTTTTTTTCTTTTTCAAATGGTTATAACTTTTTCAAAAATGGACTTATCGGGACGTTTTTTTTTTCTTCAAAATTTTTGTTTTTTAATGCACTTTTCAGAAAAAAATTTATTGAAATTATACAGATCCATCTTCAACGTTTTTTTTTTAATGTTCGGAAAAAACAGAAATTTCGAGATGATTGTCATTTTTAATTTTTTTTTCTTTTTTTCATATAAAACTGACATTTTCCGCAAATTCTCCGAAATTTTTAGAGTTGGATTTTTTCGTTTTCTATTTTTCTTTTTCAATTGAAAAAAAATAATTTTAACTTAGCTTATTTTTCATAGCACTATTCTGAAAATTTTTTAAAATCTACAGAGAACCTTAAAATTTGGAAAAAAAAATAGTAATAATTAAAAGTGGTAGTCATCGGAAAAATTTCAATTTTTCTACAATATAACTTTATTTATATCTACTGTGCATGAAATTATTTAATAAACTATGTTTTTTGGGTATGTAAACAAAAAAAAAGCGAAGTATTAAAAAAAAAAGTTCAAATGAATTTCATCCCAAACTAACTGCTTCAACATTTTTTAAAAGCTTATGTTTTTATCAGAAATAGGCCAAATCATAACTTTTTTTTTCCTTTTTTTTTTTTTTTTTTAATGTAGTTTTCGGAAAAAAAAATACAAAAAAATTATTCAGGGCTATCTTCAATTTTTTTCTGACTTTTTCGAAAAACATTGAAATTTTTCCGATGACTATCACTTTTAATTATTATTATTATTTTTCAAATTTGAAGGACTAAACTGGTCAATTGAAACGAACTAGTGCTTGCAACGAACTAATTAATGAAAAAAGAGTTATTTGAACCTAATAATCTGCGTGTCCAAGATCAAATTTATAAAATGATTTCGAAATAGTATTTTCTTGATACAAATGCGAGATAGCGAACTTTTAAAGAAGGTTGCGTAGTTGGCAGCACTAGCTGAGGTGAGTGCTGTTAACTTCACACTCCTGGTCGAATTTACAATTTTTTTTCATGTGTTTCACACAATACTTTTTATAAAAAGTACAAAAACTGTCCTTTTCGCGTTTGTAAAGTTTTTCAACTGTGCGCAAAAGTAACTAGAATGTTAAAAAAGTGTCCAGAGTGTTAAAAAAGTGTGCTAAAAAGTAACTAGTACTTCCGAACTAGTACTTCCAAAAAATTAAAAACAAAATTTGTTACGCTATTTTAATTAATGAAGTGTGGTTGTGTTGATTAATGGAAGGTAGGAATATCTATATCTATACTTACTGTACGCACTAGGGTCGCAGGCGATTTACAACTGTCGTTCACTTATCTACGTCATACGTTTCGGAAAGCTCACTTCTCCTGACTAAAAATATGTTTTGACACATATTTCACATGCATTGCGATTTAAACGTAAATCGAGGGCGAAATATGCGACACTAATATTTTTGTCACAGTTAAAGAAAAAGTTATAGATATTTTTTCCGATATTGACCTACAAATGCATTGTTACAACAAAAATGGTATAACGTATCTCGTTCCTTTTATAAATAATAAAAGGCCAGATTGAGCAATTCAATTTTACACTGAGAGAAAGTATTAGTCGTGGTTACCCATTAATTTTACTTTAGTAAAAAAGGGTCACAACTATAATTTTTTATTCCACACCATTAAAGCACTTTAGTCTTTACGGCTAAGTTTTCTGGGTAGCGGTGACCAAATTTTTAGTAAATTCTACCAAAACCGATTAGTCGCCTCGTTTTGTTCGAAATTCTGCGATGCTCCTTAATGTGACGACTTCACGTTTGCCTCAAACTAAATGAATTGGACCAGTTTTACTAAAAAATTTTGTCATCTACTTAGTTAGAAGTACTATTCAGTTTTAGTGAGTTTAACAAAATTTTTGTTGGTGCTTACTAAAAATATATAGTTGTGACGTATTAGTCAATCCAACTATTCAAATTTCTCTCAGTGTAGATACAGGGTGGATCGCTGGGTACTTACTGATTGTAATTATTGATAACAGAATCAGTAAGTACTCAGCGATACACCCTGCAATAGTAAATAGTGAAGTATATGCGTGAATATAATGTTTGACATGTCTGTGTTTAGTGTCAATATGTAATATCAATTCTAATAGTCAATATACTCAACGGCTATCCAGCTGACATTTTTTCGTAACCCGAGATCAATAGCGGTGATTAAATGCCTGAAGTATTTGAATTGGTCAGTAATAAAGATTTTTATTTCAATTAAATCAAGGCCGTGGCTAGTTGTCCAACTTTTTAGGATGACTAGCGAATTCATCGGAAAAGTTGGATAAATATACACTCCGTTAAATTAAATCTATGATCACATTATTTATACTTTTGAATTTTTCTCTCTTCTGATTCTCATATTCTTTGTTTGGGAATTTAAAAAGATTCTTTCAATCTTTAGAATAAAAATATTGAATATTAACATTACCGGCTAACATTCACAAACACTGTTCCCCTATTTGTAAACGATATTATACTAAATATTAAGTCAGTTTTATCGTTTTGTCAAATAAAAAGTCTTTCAGTGAGCTTCGTGGAGTGTTTCAAGAACATAAAAAGATCTCAAGTATATAAATTTCGATAAGCCATTTCAAACGCAATCTGTCTAACGCATATTTTCATAACGTCAATTTTTTTCGCTTCTTTATCCTAAGCCGGATTGATCCACAAATACGAGACAATTTTCTGCAGAGATATGGATGAGAAACCTGAAATCCGAATTGTAAACAGGCGTCTCTAGCAAAAAATAAATCTCTTCGACAGCAAACGATTTCAACGAAATTGAATATTTTATTATTGTGAAGACTTAAAAATGATCGATGCATGACTTCTGGGATTCATAAAAAGAGTAATTAAAAAAAAATAGAGTAATACAGAAAAATTGAAATTATTTAAGTAGAAAATTTGATCTCATTCATATTTTTAATAAAGTGTATTAATATTAGATTATTCGACTTTTTACGACACGAAAAACCTTTTTCTTTCTTACATTAGCTTTGAATTTGGAAAATTTGAAGTTGAAAAATTAGTTTTTTAAAATGACTTTAAAATGACTTCCTTACTTTTCGATTAAACTTAATTGAAAAGCATTTATCTCATAGGTATTTGTAAAATTTATTGTTCTATGGTAATATTTTTTGGTTAAAAAGCGCTTTAAGTCTAAAATCCGCAAGTGTTTGGCATCTAGCCATTTTGCCTTTGAGTCAATTGGGAAAGATTTCTCATATTTATTCTTTACAGCTGCAAAAGATGCTAATATTATGTGCAATGTCGCCAGAGGCTTTAAGAGTTTGGAAGGGAATTCCCGTCGGAATCAGGGATCAAAGAATTCCTTGGCGGGTATAAAACTGCACAACTGAGATAGAGGTTGCCAAGAAGGTCATGAACCAAGCCCTTGAAAGATCAGCCGAATGAATAAAACCAAAAAAGAACAAGGCAGAATAAAATCTTTAAGCTCTCAACCCTTCCTTCAGGTTTTCTATATATAGATATACATATATGTAGAAAATCTATAGATGTACGATGCTCGTCCTCACGTTCAATAGGTTTTCTATATACGAAATTGCAGCGCGTGAATTCCTTGATTTCAACCCACCCAGACACTCTACTCGTCCATTCACATATATAGACACTCTTGAAAGCCTGTGTGCGAAAGATAAAAGCCATTTTCCGCTTGATTTTCACAGTCATACTACTCGATTCTTCTGAACGTAAAATCGAGGCCAGATGAATTCGCGCGATGATTATCCATGAGTGGAGAAGAACGACCTTGGTCTGTGGCTAAAATTTTTCTTTGAAAAATAAGGTCGAACCTCCGAAGAGTCTGGGGACTGTCTAAAATATCCGTGACGAAGAGGTTTATTTCTTGCTAGAGACGTTTGTTTACAATTCGGATCTCAGGTTTATCATCTCAGTCTCTGCAGAAAATTGTCTTGTTCGATATTTTTATAGCTTAATTTGCGGATCAATCCGACTTGCAATTGGGATAAAGAAGCGAAAAATATTGACGGTACGAAAATATGCGTTGAATAGATTGCGTTCGAAATGGCTTATCGCAAATCATATGCTTGAGACTTTTTTTTTGAGAAAATAATCGAACTGATTTAATATTTAGTATAATATTGTTTACAAATGAAAAAAAAAAGAGTTTGCGTATTAGAAATCAGGGTTGCAAATAATTAATTACATTTGTAATTAGATTACTAGAATAACTAATAATTATATAGAAAAATTGTAATTAAACTCAAAATAATTTATCCTATTTTAAAAAAGTGGTGTAACGAAATGTCTTGAAAATCTCGCATACATTGGTTGCAAACCTGATTGGCTTTTCAATAACTTGAAGTTGTAAGAAAGAAAAAAAAATAATCGTGTTGGTTTGCTCTTAACATTTGACGAAAACCTTCGTAATCCATTAAAATACGTTAAAATTTCTTAAAATTCCTAGATACCTCTTGAAATCGTTTAACATTCCACAAAAATCTTCAAAATCATAAATCTCTTGAAATCCCTTAAACTTTTACGACAACCTTCGAAATCCTTTTAAATTCTAAACAAATCTTTTGAAAATCATAAAAATCTTTTGAAATCCCTCAATAAAATCAATAAAATCTCTTGAAATCCGATAAAATTCCTGAAAATCCCTTGCGATTCTTAGAAACCTTTTGAAATCTGTTTAAATTCCTCGAAATTCCACGACAAGATTTAAAATCCCTCAAACCTTCCAGAAACCTTTTGAAATCTCTTAAAATTTCACGAAAATCTCGTAATCCCTTAAAATTCGTTAAAATCTATTAAAATTCTCAGAAACTTCTTGAAATTCTTTAAAGTTCTACGATAATACTGAAAATCTCTTTATATCCTTTTAAAATCCATTAAAATTATTAGAAATCTCATGAAATTCCATGAAATCCTTAAAAACTTTAGAAAATCTTTTAAATATCAGAAAAACCCCTCAAATTCCTTAAAATTAATAGAAATCTCATAATCTCTTGATTCTCTAAAAATTCCTAGAAATTCGATGACAACATTTAAAATCCCTCTAAAACATTTAAAATTCTTAGAAACCTTTTGAAATTTCTTGAAAATTTCAAGATAACCTTCAATATCGCTTAAAATTCGTTAAAAACCCTAAAAATTTGTGAAAATCTTAAAATTTTGATGAATTCCTTTAAAATTCCGCGAAATGTACTGAAATACTTTAGAATTCTAGGAAATCTGTTAATAATCCTAGAAATCTTTTGATTTTCGTAAAAATCACTTAAAAATCGTCAAAATCCTTCAAAATTCCTAGAAACCTCTTGAAATTCCTCTCTAAAAAAGTGATGTAACGAAATGTGTCTAAAATATCGCATAAATTGTTCTTTCAAACCTGCTCTCTAAATTTGAATCAGCAAAATTCCGCTGATTCAGATTAAGAGAGTGATTGGCTTTTGAATGAATTGAAGTTGTGTATGTAAAACAAATAATCGTGCGCGTAGCGCGCGTGTTGGTTTGCTTATAGTAATTACAAAAGAAAATTGTAATTATACTCAAAATAATTAATAATTACGAAAGAAATTTGTATTTATATTATTAATTATAATTATATTAATTATATTAATCGCCTTAACCTGGTCATTCCGAGATGGAACCTTTTTATTTGGTCGTCCCGAGATGGAACCTTGTCATTCCGTATCCCCGAGATGGAACTTTGTCATTTGCACACGTCGATTTCTAGGTACTTATTTTCTCTTCAATTTGAAGAAGCTCTTTTAAATATTATTTATAAATCCGGAACGAAATCTTCTAAAAGAGTTCTCGACAATCAATTTTCAAACCCGACTGCTATAAATCATGCACAAAATCCCCGTTTATTGGCACTAGATTTTTATTTTTAAAATCGTATTTTCAAATTCCTACGTGATAAAAAAGAAACTACATTATTTATTATTTTCCAATTGCTACTCGAAAATCCTCCTTCTCTTTTTTTAGGGAATTTGCATTACATAGCGTAATATGTGTGAAATAGTATCAAGCAATCTTTTTGAATAAAAAAATGCCAGAAATAAAAACGAACAAGGCGGGGTTCCTACTAAATTTCAGCGCAACTCGACTTTTTTGCGGCTAAATTTCCAGGTCAGGAGAGTCAGAAAGGGAGAGAGATGGAAAACAAACGGAAAAGAGATGAAGTAGTATGTTTCGTGAAATTTCGTAACTTTGATATTTTCAAAATGTTTGCCTTCATATAGCCTTTTTTAGCCTTCTCTAAAACTATTCTTTCCTGACCCTGTATTGCAAAGGATTAATTTTTGCAGGACTGGTCAAATTTACAATCCTTCGCTCCATCCAGCCTGCAATATAATTCGTGGCTCTAGGGCTTAATCGAGAGATCAATTTTATTCCTGATGAAGAAATTTTAAATTGGCGTCTAGTCAAATGTAAAAGTGATAATTCTTTTAAAGTAGTAAATATCAGGATAATTTTATGTATATTATAAGTTTATCTATAGCATAATTTTATCTATGATAATTATTTCGTCTATATAAATAATTTTCTTCATTAAAAGCGTTAATTTAAATTAATCAATAGAAGATTTACAAAAAAGTTATCCAGGTTTTAACGAGTATAAGAATAATTCAGCGTCATTTGTGCGGGTTGGCGTGAATAACATTTTATCAGGCTAGTTGAGAGGAGTTTTTAGAGTGTAATGAAAACAAATGTTATGCAGAACGAAGATAGGGAGATCGCCGGACGATGTGGGTGGTCCACGTGGGTAGAATAGGTTATGGAGCCGATTAAATGACGTTGCGAAAGAGAAACATTAGAATTAGTAAGTTTAGGAGAATCTCTTCTCTTTAGGGTCTTTTATCCAAATTAATTCTGGTTGAAAAATTTCTAAGCTGAAGGGATGAGATTAAAAAAAGGAGCGTTGTCACTTCAACAATTCTTTATGTGGTGTTGAAATTTCAGAGATTCTCTTTTAAGTGATGTTAAACTGCACGGAAAAAAATAATCGAAAGCGCTTCATTAATAAAAACATAAAGTTTGCGAATTTTCGTATAGAACAACAATACTATTTATATTGCTATGTTCAGGCAGTTTATTTATACAGAATTCATTTAGATTCATTGAATCTATATCATACATATATATATTCACATGTAAGATTCAGCAACGTGAATGCACAAACCAAATCTTTCTTGTTA
>JAUESH010031345.1:0-10554 GCA_032275165.1 Synergus magnus
TATATCGCCCCTGATCCGTGCGCTGATAAGTAGCGAGAAAGTATTTCTCGCAGTCCTCGTCGTCCATGTTCGACGAATATGTACTTGTAGGTAGGTCCTCCTGGACGACAAACCTACGAAACAGCGGAAGTAGTTCGCAGTCCACCGTGGCCTTTAGACCTGCAACTGTATCCCGATGGTTACCAGAATGAGCGTTTATAAACCCAGATAATATCCAGCCCAACTTAGTCCGTTGTGCTGTCGGAGTACCCAGACTTCCCTTTATTACACCCTCCTCGAGGATTTAAGCGTAGACATCGGCTCCTAGAACCATTTCTAGAACCCCACCCGTTTCGACAAAAGGATCCGCCAGTAATAGATCCTTGAGATGAACCGATTCCGTTGCTCTAAAATCTCCTAGAGGTACATAAGTTGTGAGCCTGGACAGCACTATGGCTCGTACACAGAAAACCTGAGAAGGACTAATACGAGAGTGTATTTGTACGTCGACCACTCCTCTGGTCGAGCGTGATTCCTGACCACCGACTTCGTGGACAGTGATAACGGCGGGCTGTCGAGATAACCGCAACCGTTGGACCAGTGACTCGGCAATGAAAGTGCCTTGGGCTCCTTGGTCCAGAAGAACTCTCGCTGGCAGTCGCATCCCATCAGGTCTCGTGATGTAGACGAATGCTGTCGCCAATAATACCTCCCCGCCTAGTCAGAACCGAGGCTGCTGTTGCGAATCTGTGGACATAAGGGCAGAATTAGCAAAAACTGCGCTATTAGGGTTAAGGTTGGAAGTAGGAGATGGATTTGTGGTTCTGAAGGGGGTAATAGCATCCGCCGCCGATCCAGTTCCGTTTCCGGCTTCGCCAACTGGGTGAAGCAAGGTGTGGTGAGCCCCATTACATTGTTGACAACGCTTAAGGGATGGACAATCACGTGATTAGTGATTGCCGAGGCAGTTAAAGCAGAGACCCTTCTGACGTACCAACTCCCTGCGCTCTGGCACTGTTTTGGCACGAAATCCTAGGCACTTTTGATAAAAATGCCTACCTGAGCAAAAGATGCAAGCCTTGTTGGCAGATGCCATTGCACTATGAGCTTGCGTAGGAGTTCCCTTTTTTGAGCTCTTGTAGTTCACTGGCAATGGTTTGACCTTACCATTTGACCCCACGTCCGTTGTTTCCACCGCCTCCAACGTAGCGATCTTACCAACCAGGAATGTTTGGAGTTCCTTGAAGGTGGGTTGTTCCGTGGACGCCCCCAAATGGTCCTCCCACGCCTTGCGAGTGACCGGCTCGAGGCGCTGTGTGGTCATGTGAACCAGCAAGTCATCCCAATGTTGGACTGGTCGCTCCAACGATTGAAGTGCCCCCACCACTTCCACCGTGTCGTTCACCAAGGCCCGAAGCTCCGAAGCACACTCCCTTGTCATCCCCGGAAGTCCACAAAATTTTGACAGATACGTACTGAAAAGAATCCTTTTGGTCGGGCTCACCCGAAAGACTCACCTTGAGATAGTGCAGTTTTTGTACGGACGGTAATTCTTTTTCGTCCTTTACCATCGAAGAGAATAAATCTCTGAAGGATGGCCACTCTGCAAAATTACCTGAGAATTTCGGCAACTCTAATCTTGGAAACAAGGGTCGATTCGACAAGTGGGTTGTTTCCGTACCTGAACTCGCGACTCCTTCCTTCTGAAGTGCGTCCAAAATATCCAAGAATTAGGCCCTCGTCGCAAGGTATATTTCCTCGCCCTGCATATGTATATACCCAAAGTGAAATATTCACTGTCCTTGTTTTTCTCTTTGTCGCGAATCAAAATGTCATTCGCGCTGTCGAATTTCCCCCAGGTCTTTTCTAAAAGTTCAAGTCTGACCTTTACGGCGTTCAGGCCAATTTTTTCACGCCCCAACTTTTTTAAATTAGAATTTGCGTTACAAATGGAGCTGAGATACTCCAATTGTTGTGAGACGCACTGCTTGAAACTCGACATTTTAGTTTTGAAATCGCGAAGATTCACTGTAAACAAGAGACCGGCAGCGCTGAGTCACTAATTGTTCCGTGTGGATTTTCTGTGACGTCAGATACCGCTCGTACCATGCACTGACAAGCACCATAGAATGACACTGCACGTCACGTAAATTCAAATCACGCTTGGGAAGCCATTTTTTCATATGGAGCACTTCCACTTAAATTTTTATGCTTTTTAGGATTCACTGAACTCAAAAAACACCACTAATCCACTACTATCCGGCTCAAAGGACCAAATGTCAGAATGACAAGAACCACCCGTCAAAGTGCCAACCGGCAGAACCGAACCATACAGTAAGCGAGAGCGAGCAAACACACCAGTGCACCGAGTCGTGGTAGAGCGAGACCGAACTCCCCTCTCTCCCCGCTCCTAGCTACTCGATCCACCAGGTGAGGAGAGAAGAAAGCCAGAGACGCAAACGACCCGGCAGCACTCACGACCGCGGGAGAATTTGAATGTCCGAATCCTGAACACAAAATATGTTCAATACTTTCAGGTATAAAAACTCTAAATTGATTATCCAATTCAACCACAATTCTTAAACCAAATATTTTACGAACTTTTCGAATCTGGGATACAGCATACATTCTTTCTTCAGTAAGTTCTCGTAAATAAATTATTGATTGAAGTCTATTCTCTTTTAGATGCATCTTCTTCAAAATTTGTTTCTCGAATGTCTGACCTACCCTCCGTTGGATGGTGAAATTATATCACCAGGAACTCTCTGAGCCTTCTTACACTGTACGCTTAAAGAGGGCGTAAAGGGAGTAAGTCTGGAAAGAAGCGTAAAAGTAGGGCTGCTAACATTCTGCCAATCGTCAGTAGAGTAGGGTTGTCTCGTGCCGCGCCATTGAGGCAACTCTACTTTACCGACAATTGGCAACCCTACTTTTATGACTCCTTTGTAATTTTACTTTATGACTCCTTTTGTAACTCCCGTTACACCCTCTTAGAGCGTACTGTGTAAGAAGACTCTCTTTCTTTTATATTAACCTTATTCTATTTACTGCTAATACGCATGTGATAGAGAGGTTTTAAATAAAACATCTAAGTATGTACAAAAGCTGACATTTATTTTTAAATAAATTATACAAATTGTACAATTTATTGTTACAGATACATTTTTCTCAAGAAGATATTTTAATGACCGTATTTAAATTCAAAATGATTATAAGGTCCTTCAAGGTAACGAAAATAAAGTTTCTTTTCCTTAAGTGCTTCCTCCATCTTTTCGAATTTATCCTCTTCTGGTGTATCCTCTGGTGCTTCCTCAAAGGCTTTCATGATCCTACCAGGCAAGAATACAGAAAACTGATTGTCCAATTCAACGACAATCCTATTACCATAATTTGTTCGGACTTTGCGAATCTTGGACAAAGCGTACTTCTTCTTCAGAGTCAGTTCCGATTTTTTTTTAGGTAGTGTCCCATCTATTCGACCAGTTGCGTTAATCATTTTAAAATCCATTTTCTCTGAAGGCTTATTTCACTTTTTCACAAGACGCTTACACTCCAATGAACAGATGAATGAGATCAGCGCAAACTAATATTGCTTTTATAGTCTACTATCCCCACTTAAGCTGCACTAACTTTACTTTAATTTTCAGTTTCCGCAAAGGCCTCTACGCATACGTTATTTATTCATGAAACATTGACATAACAATGCTTTACGTAGAATTAATAATTAAATACAATTTACATTAATTCTTAATTTTAATAAATACTTAACTTAATTTAACAAGGTAATTATAATTAAAACAAAAATTCACACTTATATAAATCTTTAAGAACTGCGTTGTCAGTATCTGTAGTATGGATACTCTTTGCAAACCTGTTGTCATCATCAACTTCCTTGCTTCCAGTCTGAATCGTGATAGTTGGATGAGGAGTCAAGAACCAGGTCTTCAGTGCTAATGCGTTGCGAGCTGCACAGTTTCCACTCCAGCATTGAGTATGATAAGTACACATGATTGAAACAACGTTTCGTAATTTCTTTAGAGAAGGACAATTCAGATCCTCTAGATCGATCACGTTTTTTAGGAACGGATCCAACCATTTTTTCTTTTCTAAACCTTTGACATAGATTGCACCAGCTCCACGAAGTGTATCTTGAAGAATAGGTTGCACTTCTTCATAAGGTATGTCACCAGAACTCCAATTGATTCCATGAAAATTGCGCATCAGCCAATGATTCTCACTTTTGTATCTTGCAGGTAACGAGTTCCAATGACAGGGAGGTTCAAAGAGGTAGACGAGAGGTTCAAAGAGGTAGACGAGAGGTTGAGCCTCTTCTTCAATAGGAATTATGGCCAACTCTTTGAAGACGAATTCATTAATGGGCCTTTTAAAGCCTTATACGTCCACAACGAACTCCATCTCGAAGAAAAATGAACTCGGAGCTGAAATTGTTTCTTTTATATCTTTTCTCTCTACCACCACCACTAGTCTTTGTTTATATCAATTTCTTTACCCCACCACTTGCGGGTTGATATTGAATAATACGGTCATGTATGATGAGACAGTAAGCAACAGTTTCAGCAGGAAAATTGTTTGCAGATTCAAATTCCACATGAACGTCCACTGAGGCCTGTTTGAGAAACTCATTTTGTTTGGAGTAATCGATGACGATTAGAGTAGCGCGTTGTTTGAAATCACTTTTCATCAAAAAGGGCTCAGGCTCTTTGCCATAGTAGGCTGTCTGTAAATTTGCATACATCTCATACAATATGGCAAATTGATTATGATTAATATCCACATTCAAATTACTATGTGGATAGTACTGTGAATTCAGGAAGACCTTGACATTGGTTATATTACAGTGATCTAAAAAATTAGCATATTTCCTTAATTTATCCTTTCTGGCAGTTTGAAAACTGAGTATAATCTAACGTGGTTTTTCCAAGTGAGTTGAAGTCTTCACTGTCCATATGTGTTTTGAGGTGAGTGGAAGCAGAGGGTACTCATACAATTCCCATGAGCGAAAACTCATAGTGATAGGTAAATCTTTTTCAATGAAATTTAACAATTGTATCTTTTGTTGATCTGAAGCTATTACATAAGGTATCATCCACTCCACTTTGGAAATTGTGATCTTAAATGCTTCCTCAGCTTGCCCCTGAATAACGGCATTTATGTCGCTGCGTGATCTTGTTAGGATAAGCTCATGTTTTGCATTCACAACAACTTTTTGATAGTCTTCAGCGAATCCTAGAATCATACTGAGTGGAATAGTTACATCAAAGTAACCCTCATCATCAGTATGATGTCTTGTTTGTTCTATATCGTGCCATCCTGCATTTTCCATAAGAGAACTTTGTCCAGGGTTGGGAGAGATGTAACCTTTGATGGTAGTGGTGAGACCGACATTTTTGCATCGGTCCATTTCGATACCGTTGAGTTCATGGCGAATTTCATTAAATAGAAAGCATATATCATTGCTCACAAGAGATGTAGTATTAACGGGTGTAGTTCCATCAGGTCTTGTCAGTCTTCCAAACATATGTAGTGAACTCTTGCTAGGTAGTATACATAAATCTTGATGCTGAACAGCGATACGAATCTCATCACTGTTGTTGAATGTTGAAGAGGCATAAGACTGATGTTGTGACGCCCACTTTTTTAATTTTTAATAAAATTAAATGTCTCTGAAAGGGACGCACAAAGGACTCTAATAAAGATAATTTAACCAGATCAAATAAACGAATTTTTAGATAATTTAGAGAAACTTTGCAGGTAATTTAGAGATAATTTAAAGACACTTCGAACACAGTAATTTTTAGAGATAATTTAAACAAATATAAAAGATTTAAAAAAAACATTTGGGCGCCAGTCCTTTCTTGGGATAAAGATATAACAACTTAATCGAAATATTCAAAAAAAAAAAAAAAGATAGAGTATCTAAATTCCAAAAGGCAGAGATAAAAACATAAGGATATACTAATTTAGTCAAAATATGCGAGAAAAGGTAACGGTAAAGGTAAAAGGAATCTATACTCCCAAAAGATAAAGATAAAGATAAAGATAACCTCGCAAATTTAAACCAAATTAACAATCCAAAGAGATAATTCAAGATAATATCAAAAATATAAAAGATAAAGATAAACAAACGATAAAGAAAAAGACATTGGCGATAAAGATAAAAATTAGGGTCGAATAAAAATTTGACTAGCTCAGAATAGATAAACGGTAGAGGGGGTGGTTCGTTAAATTATAAAGCTCAGATATAAGAAAAACATAAAAAAAAAATAAATAACAAATTTATTTCCATTACAAAAAAAAGGTATAACACAGGGAATTCAAATAAACAATCAAATGTTAACGGATTTTCGATTAACAAGAGTCAAGTAAATTTATAGATAAAATATGTTCCATAATACTAGAAAATCCAAAATAGATTATAAGGTCAAAGAATAGGGGAGAAAAATCAGCTAATTAACAGAAAAAGCGGTATAAAACAATTCAACAGAGGGGATTACATATAGATAAATAATAGGGAAGGTCTGTAATTCAAAAGAATTAAGAAATAAAGGGAGGTCTCTAACATGATACATTTTTAAATAGAGGGGGAGGTCTTCAATTTAAAATTAAAAGGGAATATTCAAGAGAAAGGGAGGGTCTTCAACATGTTTAAACTATATGAATCATAATAAATAAGAAATCCTAACGTTCATATCTAAGGTATTCGGCAGATCATAACAACAAATAAGAGATCCTAACAGTCATATCTTAAGGTATTCGGCACTCCGAAATATAAATAAATTTACAGGCACATGATAATAAAATCAACACAATATCAAATAAATATCAACAAAATATCAGCAAAATATCAGTAAAATATCAATAAAATGTTAGTAAAATGCAAACAAGATATAAAAAAAAAATGTAAAACAAGTCAACAATTCAATCAACAAAAATGTGATTTAGCCAAGGAGTTTTAAAAGGTAACAAAATGATGTAAAAAGGTAAAAACGAGATATAAAATAGAATAAATAAATTAAAATCTTGGCTAAGTCACTAAAAAATCTGAGTCCTACCTAAAATTTCAAGAAAATGTCGATAATACTAAACTAGGTAAAGAGAGACTCGCAGAGAACACGTGCTGACACGTCGGCGTACAAATTTCGAGAGAGCGATTCAAGTTCGCACGTTTGCTCGTTAACTTGATCGAGCTTGAGGAATTAAGAAATTAAGGGGAAGGGCTGATGCGCACAAGTCTAATTTAGTAATTTCCCACGGTCGAGAGAAAGATAGCAAGTGAGGCCCGCTTCCGATTTGTCCATTTGATGTCCTTTCTTTTTCTTCCGTACTGCTTCTTATCGGCCGCCTTTGAGAGATAGAGATTCCAAACTCCTTCGTACGAGAGGGAGCGAGATGCAAGAATCGATGATTCCAGGGCCGGTTGTACTTTGGATAGGTTGGAGAACGAGGAACCCTTATTCCATTGATGCTCCAGAGATAAAGATAAAACAAAAGGGCATTAAAAGACAGTACGTCTGTTCACAGACAAATAGAGATATGCGGTAAAGATAAATTTGCAGGCTAAATTACCTATTCAAAACCCTTGAATTTTTGGTAATAGCCACGGTCGATCCATGCCAGGGGTGCGCCTAGGACCTTGGAAGACCACAACCAATCCATTCTGTCCATTATTGGCAGAATTGACAGCTCTGCCTTGGACGTCAAGAAGGATGGTTAAGAGAGAGAAGCAATAAAATTCATACAATTGCAGCGAAGAAGATTGCGTGAAGGAGGGGTTGATGATGGAACAAAGCGTGGGTGGCAGAAACCTCGATAGCTTCCACTCGGGACCGTTGAGAGATTTTACAAAACAAAATAAAAAAAATAGAAAATAAAAACAGCCCTAAAAGTCTTACAAAATTATAAAAGGGTTTTAAATTGTAAGTTAATATAAAAATAAGGAAATAAATACTAAGGTTAACAAAATAAAAATAAAACCGAGAGGAGTTCCGAATTTATGCTTTCAGTGAAAACACAGGTTCTCTATTTAAATTTTGTTAGAAGATTAATAAAAATTAAGATTTTGTGACGTAAAAAAATTTACAACGTCACAATGTGCATGAATCTCATAGTGAGCAATGAACTCATCAAATTCTACTGGCGCTTGAATCTTCAACATTTCTTCTTTTTTTTTTTGCTGCAACAGAAAGAAATTATAAATATCTTGAAAGGTCGCTTCAATTTCTTCTTCCACGATGTTTGATTTTGAGACCAAGTTGTTTCAGGAATAGCACGTTCTGAGGTGTTAGTGCCTTGTAGGTTGGTTGAGAACTGACTTCTGCCTTGCATATTGGCTCATTTATTATATATAGGCTCCTTTTCGATTATACACGATGCCCATTATGATGATTTGAGGTGCAGGCGTATTGTTATAGTTTCTCCTCGGAAATTTACTAATTCTCCGTCTTGATCAACAATGCGAATCTGAATTTGGTGTATTGTCTTCACTGCGACTGGGAGGTAAATGACATGTGAAGGCACTTCAACGATCTTATATCCTGGTGGAACCGTGGGGAAGAACTCGGGAACTGTGTGAACTTTGCGTTCGTTGATGTATGCTCCTGTTGTGATACTACACTCAACCCTGAGAGCATTCACTTTAAGAATGGCTACTGGTAGGTCTGAAGTGTGTGTCTTATTGGCATCAGGAATACGTGATATGAATCCCAATAATCGTTCAATAGAATCGCCTGGTTGAAAGCTTACCTCAAGATTGCTCTTGATTTTACTGCGCAACGTATTGTTGTTAGGTTTGATACTTATTACAATACCCTTAGAACTTAGATTCTTTTGTATATATATCTCAAACTTATCTTTACTAGTTGGTACTTTTACATCAAAAAAGCTTCCAGTTAGAGACATTTGTACATATTGTTCAATGTCTTCAATCTCATAGCTACCAGGTGGTATAGTCACCACCTGATCACCTATATAAAATTTATTCTTTCCTTCATCAACGTTAGGAATTGAGTAAAATGTGAGTAGTTCAACCAAACCAAGAGAATAATTCTTTTTTGGAGAGAATTCTATTGGTGGAAAATACTCTGCTTGTAGCAGTGATGAGTTTCCTGTTACAGTGAGTGTGAATGATTCATCCATGGTGATGTTCTCCTCTATACTGACTAATTTCAATTCCTTACACACCCTTATATAGACGGTACTTTTTTTTTATATTCAGCTGTCCACATAGAAATTTTAAACACAAGTGTCCACATTCAATACTATTATATTCCTGATACCTATCATGATTATACTCTATGAAGCTACCATCACCAAAGTAATCTACAAGATCCGTTGGTGGATGCAGATTACCAAAACTGTCAAAGTAGAGGACATTGTTACCGATATTTTTATATGTTACCCAGTGAGTACCAGGACCACGCCGTCATCAAGATTGACTATAGCTGACTCAGTGTGTTGTGGTCCATTCACTGGTAACTGGTTGCGCATAAAGACGCCACGAAAATGTGGAATCTTTAGAGCTCTAGCGTACTTGAACAGATCGGCATCCGTGAGTGCACGGTGTGGTAGCTTCACTATACGTTTCTTGGCATTGGTCTAAGACGAAGTCCTTGTACTTTGTGGTAGGGTTTCATATGAAGACACAGTCCTTTCCTGTATGGTTTCAGGTATAAGCCATTTCCTAGAGCAATAGCCTCCATCGTTTTATTATGACGTTGAACCTCTGAGAGTTCCTGTTTGGCAGCACTAGCGTCGTTAACAGCCTTTGCTACACCTGCTGCTCCACCAGTAAAAGCTCCAAGTGCACTGAGTCCAGCAAAAATTGGAATCAGTGGTAAAATACCGCCAACTTTAGATGGTACTGGCAGGATCCGTGGATTTTGTACTAGACTTTTGTCAGTAACACTTTTAACAGTTTCCTGTGCACCCCTGAGTGCAGACTGGATGGTCACTTTTGCATCACTGCTTCGAATCATTGCTTTTTTAGCTGCATTCACAACCTTTCTGAATGCTAGTGGTTCCTGTTTAGAGGTTATTTTCTTCTTCTTTCTAGAAAGTGGTTTCTTCTTCAAACCCCTACCGAGTTTTGCTTTAGCCTTCGTCACAGTAGCTATTGCTAGTGCTGCAGCCTTCTCACCCATACCAGCGTCTTGAGCAAAAACACGTTGCCAGGCTTTACTACCTAGAATTTGATCTGCAGCGTTCCTCGCTGCAACTTCTTCACTATTTCGTGAGTATGCAATATCGTGTTCCTTACACGCCGCGTCCAGAGGATTGATACCAGGATCACCTCGAACAATTCGTTTAACTTTGAGACATGTGTATGACGATCACGTAAACACTGACAAGAGTTATTCTCAATTTCGAGACTTGTGCTCAGCATGTTGGAATAATGGAAAGTACGGATTCGTTGTCATTGACAAAGACAGTGATCTCACTGAAGGTAGATATAGGAAAGGATTTGACTGCTTTGTTACTGTATAAGTATAAGTAGATTGTTGAAAATAATATCATTGTAGATTGAGACATCAACACATCAACATGTCAAAGTTTCAT
>JAUESH010031365.1:0-10550 GCA_032275165.1 Synergus magnus
GGAAATTTCGAGTCTGCGAAGTCTTGAATAAGAGCCTCTGGATCTGGGCAATCCTGAGCTAAGCGACCTATGCCAAACTCAACCTCAGGCCTGTAGAGATGATCAAAATAGGGGAATTCAAAATAGGGATGAGTTTCCGAACTTCGAATCTGGTGCTTGAAATTGGCAACCCTATCGTAAGCTCTAAACAGCACAAAAATGTCTCTAATGCGAAATCTATTGGTTTGGTTAGCGGAGTTCCAAAGTTTCCTGAGGTTGTCCGATAGGGGATGTTCATGAAAAGAGAATGATCTTAAGAGATATCTTTTTGCTAAATAGCAAAAGCGTTTCTTTAAAGGGGATTCACAAATTTCAGCCAGCATAACGTTAATTGGAGTATTATTTCTATAACCTATGGCTAATCTGATAGCTTAAATGTGTAGATATGAGAACCGTAGTCTATGCTACTTCTGATGAGTGAGTCATAAATTTTTAAAAGAATGTAAGGATCAGCTCCCCACCAGACGTCCCTGAGGACTTTTAAGATATTTAAAATTTTTCGGCATTTCTCGGTTAGATAAGCAAAGTGGGCATCAAAGGAGAACTCGAAATCCAATAGTATTCCCAAGAATCTGACTGTTTTTGAAGGGTAAATTGGGATGTTATTTAAATTGAGAGAAAGCATATCATTGTTGTAATCTAGTTTCCGTTTTGAGAAAAGAACTAATTTGGTCTTCTCTGGGTAGCTTTCGAGACCCTTTCCGACTAGGAAGTCGGAAAGAATGTCTGCACATCTTTGGAGAGAAGCAACACATTGTTCAGGGTTCTGGGATCTGCTGAAAATATCTAGATCGTCTGCTAATTCAATAAAAGCGCAATCATTAGGTATAATAGATAATAGTTTTCTTGTGTAAACTGGGAAAAGAATCGGACTGAGAATGCTTCCCTGAGGGAGCCTCACAGTGTTGGTTCTTGGACCTACTAACTCGCCGTTAATTTGGAAAAAAATGTTTTTACATGCAGTGGAATTATACACGAATCTAGCCATTGTCTCGGGGATGCCGATTTCCCGAAGGTCCTCTGCCAGGATTTGAGGAATGACGCTCGGGAAAGCTCCCTTTAAATCTATAATAAGACCGGCCGTGGTCTCCTTGTTAGCAAAGTCTTTCCAGACTTCTGCTGCCAAAATAGCCAAATTGTCAGCGCAAGACCTGCCCTTTCTGAAACCAAATTGGGAGGGTGATAAATACATATTGTGTTCTAAATACCAAATTAGTCTATTATAAATTAGTTTTTCCATAAGTTTAAATAAGCAAGAGGCAAGTGAAATTGGACGAAATTTGCCAGGAGTTGATTTTGGAATGAAGATTACTAGAAAGTTGCTCCATGTAGAAGGGAATAACCCGGAGCTAAATATGTTATTGTATATTTGGAGAAGGGCAGATCTCGCCTCTTCGGGGAAGTGTCGGATGATATTATAGTCGATTTTATCTAAGCCAGGAGAGGATTTTTTTTTGAGCGAGGAAATAGCAATTTCCAACTCTGTTTTAGAAAAAGGAGCTTCAAGAAATTCATTGGATCTGAAATCGGAAGGGAATTTGTCATGAAAAACTGTCGGGGGGCTTTGTTCGTCGATTAAAGAATGCAACTTGGCGATGACTTCTCTGTCTGCCGAACAGGAGGCCACAGCCGGTTGAGTGAAACGATTTTTAAAACATTTGACAACTTTCCAGATTCTCGAAATAGGAGTCATTCTATCTAAGGAATCGCAGAATTTTCTGAAGAAACTTCTGCGTGCTATATTAAAGGAACGTTTGGCTTTTGCTTCCGCTTTTTTCATTTTTAAATAATTAAGATATGTCTTATTTCGTCTATATGCCTTGGTTGTTCGTTTTCTTTCCGCGACGACTTGGTCGCAAGATTCGTCCCACCAATGGGCAGGGACGAAGGATTTTTTATTAGGGGGCCTAAATTTTTGAGAGACATGTCTAATATGGGAGGAAGGAGGACAAGCGGAAGAAACCGCATTGTCAATTCCTTCAATGAGTAGATTTTAGCTAGTGAGAGGGTCAAATCATGATTCAGTAAACGTTGCTTCGTTGGCTTTAATAAGATCATATAGATTGTTAGAAAAGTAGGGCCAATCAATATTTTTAAGTTTATATTTGTGGGAGAAAAAAGGTGAGATAGGAATGATTATACCGAGGGTTGTGATCACTGGGTAGTGATCACTCCCCATGGCATCTTCCCAAACATCCCAGGAACAGATGGTATATAAATTAGGAGTAACGAACGAGAGGTCTAGTACCGAAGAAGATTGGTCTGGCCGGCTAGCAAAGATGTCTTTGAAAGTGTTTAGGCATATAAAGTCTGACTGGTCTAAAGAGGAGCAGAGCTCTACACCGTTGGAGCAACAGTACGAGTCCCCCCATGAGTGATGGTGACTGTTAAAGTCGCCCCCTATGAAGACTGTGTCAGAATTAATCATTGAGATAGAGTTAAATAGCATAGACCACGTATTAGATTTGATAACATTATCCGAGGAAGGGACTCCATAGACCGAAACGATCAGGAGTTCTCCCTCGGAGGAGTTGATAGAGATTGCTAAAGTTTCAAGACTATTTTCTATGTTAGTTATTGAAAAGATTCTGGAGAATTTGATTTCTTTTCTGATAGCTATTGCGAGGCCACCACCTCTATTAGACAGTCTATCAGATCTAATGAAGTTAAAATTATTTAATGAAAAGGATTTTTCTGGTTTAAGGAATGTTTCGGAAAGTAAAAGTATGTCGTAGTCGTCGGAGATGTTTTGAAGTTCACCGTTCTTATTCAATACTCCGCGACAATTCCACTGCACGATTTTTAATTTATTGATTTGCGCCATGAGGAATTTGATAATTATTTACGACCATATTCGCAGGGCATGATGTGAGCAATGAATTGGAGAGAGATTGGAAGCTAATCATAACGCGGTTTATGAGGTTTTCTTTTTCCTCTGGGTTGGAGGGTGTGTTAGAGGAGATGACAGAAGCGAGACCCGTGAGACTCTCGATTATGCTAGTGATTATCGATAGGGAGTCCAAAGCAGGTTGGAAGACAGGTTCAATCGTTTTTTGAGAAAGTGGGGGTTGCAAGGCAAAGCCATTTTGTAAAGAGCTTTGAGTTCTTCCGTTGTTGTGGAAGGCTGAGAAATCGGAGTTTGAGTTACCGCGAGTAGTTTGGGGTGCCTTCTTGTTAGACTGGTTGGCTTTGCTTCCAAATTGCGATTTTTGAGAAGTTGTTATCTCTGAATACGATCGGTATGATGGAGAATTAAAATTGAAAGATGAAGGAGCAGGGACATCAACGAAATCTGGGTGGTCGGAGAAGGTAAAATCAGACGGAAAATGTCGCTGGGTGGGACTGTTCCTGTTTTTATTGGGTCTAATCACGTTTTTTACTTCTGCAAAGGATACGTTATGTTTTGCGGCATACGACAGGAATTGTTTCTGGAATTGCAATTCGGGGCAATTTTGAGAAGTTGGTAAGTGATTACCGTTGCAATTGCAGCATGATGGAGTGCTATTCGTTTTAGAGCAGGGTTCTTGATCTGAATGTGAGTTCGCGCTACCACATTGTTTGCAACGTGCCTTCGAGCGGCAATTTGTGCTGATATGGCCGTATCTAAGGCAATTCAGACACATCTTTACTTGAGGAGTGTAAAGATGCACTGTTGAAACTGCCCTAAATAATGCAACTTTATTAGGAAGGGATGTGCCTTCAAAGGTGATTTGAACCGAGGTGGAAGGAAGAATAGATTTTTCTTTGGTGCTACTGTCGATGACTTTCCTATTAAGGCGACGGGTATTCACCACGGAGGTCGCTCCTCTCGAGAAACCGAGGATTTCTATGTTACCGCGGATTTCTTCATCTGAAAAATCAAGAGGTACGTTTTTAATAACACCCTGACAGGTGACAAAGCTGGATGGGACGAAAGCATATAGGCCTTTGCTTTTTAACATTCTGGTATCGTCTAGGATTTTGTTGGCCTCTTTATACGATCTGACCGTAATGCATAACTTACCGAAACCTTGACTGTCTACATTGAGAATAGCCTTCTTGTATAGGAGCGTAAAAACTTTTCCGAAAGTCATGGGATTTTGGTCTTCCCTGGCTTGCTCGGAGGAACGATCTCGTTGGATCATGACCTTATACGACCCTTTCTGCTTATCGCCGTATCTAAGATGCGTGAAAGGACTTTTTCTATTTTGGTTTTGGATGTTGAGTCACGGGATCCTTGTTTGCAGTTTTTGGAAGAGAGTGAGAGTGAGTGTGCGTTTGATTCTTTGTTTCTGTCATTGTATCGTGTAATTGTTGTTGGTCTGTTTTAGAGTTTAAACGGTTGTGTGTGTGCGTTGGATGGGAAAGGAGTGTGTTATCACTCGTGTCCATGTCTATGTCTAAGGGAGGGGAGTTTTGGACGCGTTTTGGAAATCTATAGACCTGTAACGTTTAATCTCACCTGTATCAGAGGGTTCATCTCTATCGCGACCGCGCGACTTGGGGTTATGGTTAGCTTTCAAAGCCAAAAGACCTTCTACAGCGTCATGATTGACGTCGGAATGGAAGTTGAGATCAGGTGAATGGACATGGGGCCCTCCCCCTGAATCATCGGGTGGTTTGGTTGTCATAATTTTAATTCGTCAGCTTAAAAGCTGAAGAATTCAATCAAATTTTACCGCCAGCGAACACGCGTCCGCGCGCGCCAAAAGCACCGACGCCGGTCCTTCTAGGTTAAGTCTGCCGAAGCACGAAATTCGGTGAAAAATATCAGGCTGTGGCTAACTTTTTGATTTAAATAGTAACTTTTGTTAAAAAACACTTGCTTGATAACTGATAAACACTTCGAATCGTAAAATTACAATGTTTTCAACTTGCGATACGCATAAGCAAAACGAAACACTCCGTGTCTCCAACGGAACTCGTATATTCCGCTACTTAGCTAGATCGATCCCCCATCACGCCTGCCCGCTACTTGGCTAGATCGATTCCCCCCGCTTGGCCGTTTGCCCTTGGGTGTGTTTACACTGATAGGCGTTGCATGATTGTATGGGGATTAGTCATGGCTACATGACATCTACTATGAAGCGTTATTACTAGTCAAAAAGGAAGGAATCGCCTAAATCGACTGTGGGATATTAATACTATCCCATAAACTATTGAAAAATGCAAAAAAATCGATTTTTTTGACCCGTCACACTAGAGGACTCCCTTAAATAAAGAGACTGTCTTTACGAAAATATAACCAGTTTTAATAATTAATGAATCCTATATAAGAAATCAGCTAGCGTAACGCTTCAAAAGAGGCCAGTTTCCATGAAAGGCTGGTTTTAATGTGTCGAATGTTCAGCTTTTGCAGAGTTGGGTTGTGATGTATCATAACTCGGTTTAGTTTGTACAGGGTTGGGTTGTGATAGATCGTGGATACATCACTCGAGGTT
The DNA here is from genome assembly GCA_032275165.1 of Synergus magnus. Lineage (NCBI taxonomy): Eukaryota > Metazoa > Arthropoda > Insecta > Hymenoptera > Cynipidae > Synergus > Synergus magnus. The sequence continues at coordinate 5,460 of JAUESH010031365.1, forward strand.
TTTTACGTGACATTATAGATTGAGCTTAGGAACATTACTTAGGGCCTACCGACCTTTTTGTTTACAATCACAGCCCTGGATAAGAGCGAAGGTGATTAAACAGGAGATAGAATGAGATAGAAAAAGATAGGCAAGGATGGATTGGAATTAAAAAGAGTTAAGCTGAACGTGTAGTCCCATGACAGATGAAAGCGGAAAACGTTTTGTCACTAGCATCGCCTAGTAACTTGTAAAGTTTAAGCCGCGGTTGCAACTTTGAAAGCATGGCGGCGATCCAGGTTCCGCAATGTTCCGAGTGTCGTAAATTAAAAATACATTTGTTGACAACAACGATTGGCGAGAAGAAATAATATCCTTGTTTTAATTATTGCAATAAACAATTTGCAGTTGTTTGCAAATACCTGAATTTCTTTCATTTAGACATTTATAAAATTTTATTAGGTTTTATAATATAAATAAAAAACTCTTCTTTACACATGTGTTACCTTTGTTTTTGTAAACAAACGTTTGACGCTGCGTAAAGCGTCTATTCTCGGACCGGCGCTTCCATGTAAGCGTAAACTGCTAATGACATCAGCGGCGTAATTTTTTCAGCCAATTACGAAACTCAGGTAAGTAAATCTAAAAGAAAGTGTGCTTTTCTATTGGTTTTTATCACAACGTTGATTACGTCATGAGCATTTTCCGCCTGCATAGGAGCGCCATACCACGAATAGACGTTTTACGCAACGTAAAGCAGAAAATATTCAAAAATCACAGAATTGAATGCATTAAAAATTGTTTATTTCGTAAAAATATTTAATATTTTTAATTGAATTTAAAGAATTTTAAACTTTGAAATGTAATAAAATGAATTATTAGGTAAATCCTAATAAAAAATTATAATATAATAATAAAAATATATATTATATATACTATATAAAAAAAGGCTGTAATTTTAATTAGTTGAAGTTCAAGGTCTGATATTCGTCAGATGATGAAATTAATCTGAGTTACAGTTAATATTAGAATAGCAATCGATACTACATTAGTAATTTCATTTCAAATGAGCTATATATAACTGAAATCACATCTGTGAGATAGAAAGATAGAAGGCAAGGATGAATATGAATAGAAAAGAGTTAAGCTGAGACAGAGAAGAAGGCATTAAAACAGATAGGTTTATAACTTGGCTGGGATCGAAATCAAGGAATTGAAACGCATAGGAGATTGAACTGGAGATTGAATTGAGATTCCCAAGGAGATAGAAAGTGAATTTCTATTTTCAAGGAGATAGAAAGAGATAGATTGGGATAGGCGAGAGATAGAAAAGGATATAGAATAAGAGACTTATAGAGATAGACAGACCCCATTTGACGATAAATGTATAATTTAATTAATGTCAGAAAACTTTTCGTTGAAAGACTTAGACCACTTATTCAGTTAGAAATGGTTACGATCCTGAATTTCCCTTACTAATACACACGCACTTCATGTCAGTGAGGTGACCACGTGATACTGGGTATAGAGTGGGAATTTCAGAGGACCGGCAAAGGGTTAAATTTTAATTCAATTTTTCCAATTTATATAAAGTTATAAACCATTATATTCCATTTGAGCGTATGTAAGTAAATCATTTCTACGTAAAATTAAAAAAGGCTGATATTAGGATAGTATGAGTTCTTATTTGTATGTCAAATATTGTAAAAAATGCTAAAGCTTATTATAAAAGATTATTATAACTTGATTAATATAATATATTTTTTATTCCTAATCAATATTTCATTCTCTATTTGGCTTTAGTTTCTATACTTCATTTAAGGTCTCATTGAAAATAAATTTAATTAATTTAGAACTTGGTTAAGGGTGCTGAATCCAAGTTCCAACTTAAAAATTAAATTTCTAAATTTTATTTAACTGATACTAGAAAAAAAATATTTTTTCGTTTTTTAGCGCTATTCACTATTTTCAATTTTCCCGCCCTAATATTTGTAACTTTGGAAACTTTCAAACATTTCAAAAATTTCATGAAACTTTATAATCCCATTCTAGGTAATTAGAGAGAGAAGGGAGAGAGTCTGTTTCTATATGTCGATGGGTAAAAGTCCACATTTGTAATTGGCATAGTTTAGTGCGCGCGTAGCGCGCATATTTATGGTCTAGTAAAATATAAAACAAGGTTCAAATCTTCAGGTTTAAAATTAACTTTTTCCAAATAATAATTGTGTTTTATTTTATACAGCATCAATGAAGGCAATGAAAAGTCATTAAGTCCAGCTATAAAAAAATATTTGCACGCAAAAAAATATCCAAGTACCGGAACACCATATAGTGCACGATACGTTGGTTCCATGGTTGCCGATGTGCATAGAACTATTAAATATGGCGGAATTTTCATGTACCCGGCGACAAAGGAAAATCCCACTGGAAAGGTAAACCATAAAATAAGATTATAAAAAATTTCCTATAGGTTCTTTATCTTTCATATTTCATTTGTACCTTTAACTCTAAAATATTTCATATGACCTGTAAATTTTGTTGCAATTTGAAAATGTGAAAGACGTAGAAACATTACAGAGAAAAATTTGTCGATGCAAAAAAAACTTGTATACACTCGAAACCCGATATACTGCTGTTGGTGGGTATCAGTGCCTCCAGAACGTGGGATTTATCGGCCCCCACTACGCTTCAATCTGGGAGCAACACATGCAAACGCAGCGTGTCGGTGAGAATGCCATGTTACACGCTGCTTACACTAGCCGAAAATGCACGAAGTACTAGCCGAACCCGTCCGATTTGACGACTCAATTTCGCGCGCAATTTAAAATGCTAAAATATATTATTTTTATTGTTTCTTATAAATAATGGCATTTTAAATTACAGAAATGTTTATTAGGCCGATATTGATGAATCTTACTAAAAATTAAAATTAATGAAGTGTATATTCCGTAAATAAAAAATATTTAAATAATAAGATACTATAGATATTGCATCAGATATTAGATATTAATTACATCATTACAAAATTTATTTTTTACAATTTTATTATAATTGTAAAATAAATTTAATAAAATTTACTTTATAAAGAGATATCTCATGATTTAAAAGGACAAAACAATTTTAAAGATAAGTTTTTGTATAGCATTTCAATAACTAATGAACATATTTTTTAGAATATTTTTCATCCAAATTTCAAATAAAAACTTTACTCTGTATACATTTATTTTAAAAAGGAAAAATATTAATATTTTTATAAATATTCCAAAATTTTATTGAATTTTGATACACATTGATTTTTATTTTAAAAAAGTGTTGTAAATAATTGATCATTTTTTAAATTTTACCACATTTTTGTACCGCATGTTCGAAATTTACCTCATCCGCAGTTACTATTTTATCGAAAAAAAGTAATTTATTAAATATAATGTGGGAAAATTTTCTTGTATAATTCAAGGAAATACTTAATAACATATTTTCTTTTATCGGCTGAAAAACACTTTGAATGGGTTAAAACCACCCCCAAATTTCACTCCCAAGAACAGTTTTTTCACGGTATCTCTGTTTCTATGCAAATTTTTTTTTTTTTTTTAAGCCAATTGGAGATGGCTTCTTATTGAACGACGATAATAAATACAGCATTTGGATCTCCGAGGGTCGCATCCGTTATTTTTTATAAGGGTAAAAGTGTTTTTTTTTTAAACTTTTTTCTCTACAAAATTTTTAGTAATCGTCAAATATTTATCAAAATAATTTTATTATAAAGAAAGTAAGATACTGAAGTTGAAAAGTTTCGGTATTTTTCAAAAAAATGCATTTCAAGAGGGTAAGCTATCCCTGGTTAGTATTTTTTTACTTATCTTTGAAAAATTTTATACTTTAAAATATCATAATGCATAAGTAATATTAAGCATAATACCGAAACACGTCAACATCAGAATAGCGAAATTTCATTGAAATTGGTTACTGACACAATTAGATCGTTGTTGCATACGAACAAATTATGTAGGGGTAGTTTAAGCCCCAAGCTGTGATAACAGCTATATTTGTGTTTATACTAAAATATAAAAATTATTTTGAGTTAACACATGTAAATACACTTCCTTTAGTTTTATGTACAAAATTTTCCAAAGAAAAGTAAAAAATACTAACAAGGGGTAGTTTATCCTCTTGAACTGCACTTTTCTGAAAAATACCGAAAACTCGTCAACTTCAGAATCTTATTTTATTTAGAGTAAAATTATTTTGATAAATATTTGACGATTTCTAGAATTTTTGTAGAGAAAAAAGTTTAAAAAAACACTTTTAACTTTATAAAAAATAAGAGATGCCACCCTCGGAGATCCAAATTTAATGCTGTATTTATTAGAGTCGTTCAATAACAAGCAATCACCAATTGGTTTAAAAAAAAATGTTGCATAGAAACAGAGATACTGTGGAAAAATTGTTCTTGGGGGTGGTTTTAATCCCTTCAAAGTGTTTTAGTAATATATTTTTTTTAAAATGAAGGTCAACAATTTTATCTTCAAAAAAAATGTTTGAATATCATTTTTTCAAAACTTGATGACTTTTTTCAATTTAATTTTTTTACTCTCTTTTCAGAAACTAATGATCTACAAAACCATTTCTCAGTTTTTTATTTATACAAAAAATAAATTTTTAGTCAACGTCCAAAGTAAAAAAACCGCGAGTCCAGCTTTCTATCTCTTGTAATTCCTCGGAACTGGTTGACTTTTTTTAGTCCATTGTTTTGGCCTTTGTTCAGCACTAAAATATCCCCGGAGTGGACTTTTTTTTTGTTTTTAAATTGAAAATTAGATTTTACAGAACGTTTTTTATCTCTTCTGAAAAATTTGATAAATGTGGGTTAATCCCTTATAACATGCCACCCTTCAAATATAATTTGCTAAACATTTGAAATTATTACTCACATTTTAACTATTTTCTTGAATTATACAAGAAAATTTAGTAAACTTTAAAAAAAGACCATCTATTTACGAACACTTTGTTTTCATAAAATACATAACTGTATATAGACTACAGTTTTTCTTTGAAATTTACCTTTAAAATTGTTTTTTCCTTTTAAATCATGAGATATTTCTTTATAAAATAAAT
>JAUESH010031385.1:0-10549 GCA_032275165.1 Synergus magnus
TACTCAACAATATTTATTATTGTCCCAGTATTAGGCATACTTTTTAAGTTGTCCCAGTAATGGTCGGTTTACCTTACAACAAACTTTTTAAAACCCCGTTGAACACTCCCTTTTTCAAAGTCTCAAACAATCTTCGAAAAAAAAATGCAAAATACTTTTCCAAACCACATTTTTCAAATTTCTTTTCTAAAATATTTTAAAACCCCCTCTTCGAATCCCGTTTTTCCAAAACTCATTTTCAAAACTCTTTTCCTTCTTCTTTTTACAAATCGCTTTACTAAATACCTTTCTTAAACCCCTCTCTTAAACCCTTTTTGTATTCCTCTTTTCTACAGGAGATGGAAAAAGAGGTTGGAAAAGGAGTTTCTGATAATGAGAAGGTGGGAAGGTTGGAAAATGGTTTGGAAAAGTCGATTTGAAGAAGGGAGTTGAAAAAGAAAGTTGAAAAATGTTCATCCTCCTTTTCGAAAAAAAATTTTCTTTCAATTCTTTAACAACAAACTTTTTAAAACTCCGTTGCAAACTGCCTTTTTCAAAATCTCAAACAATCTTCTAAAAAAAAAAAAGCAAAATACTTTTCCAAAACACATTTTCAAATTTCTTTTCCAAAAAAATTTAAAACCTCCTTTTCAAATCCCGTTTTTCAAAAACACATTTCCAAAACTATTTTCCATCTTCTTTTTACAAATCGTTTTACTAAAACCCTTTCTTAAACCGCCTCTCTTAAACCCTTTTTATATTCCCCTTTTCCACAGGAGATGGAAAAAGAGGTTGAAAAAGGAGTTTCCGATAATGAGAAGGTGGGAAGGTTGGGAAAGGGTTTGGAAAAGTTGATTTGAAGAAGGAAGTTGAAAAAGAAAGTTAAAAAGGAGGTTGAAAAAGGAGGGTGAAAAGGGAGGTTGAAAAGGGAGGTTGAAAAGGGAGGTTGAAAATGAAGTTTGAAAAATGAGTGTGAAAAGGGAGTTTAAAAAAGGAAGTTGAAAGTGGAGATTGAAAAGGGAGTTTCGAAAAGAGGGTTGGAAAGGCAGTTTCAAAAAGGGGTTTAGAAAACGCGAATGGAAAAGGGGGTAAAAGAGGGTGTGGAAAAGGATTTTCCATTATAGGAAGGTGGAAGGTTGAAAAAGAGTTTTGGAAACGTCGATTTGAAGAAGGGAGTTGAAAAAGAAAGTTGAAAAAGAGGTTGAAAAAGGAGGTTGAAAAGGGAGGTTGAAAAGGGAGGTTGAAAATGAGATTTAAAAAGTATGTTGAAAAGGAAGGTTGAGAAGGGAGTTTGAAAATGAAGGTTTTAAATGAGATTTAAAAAAAGGAAGTTGAAAAAGGAGATTGAAACAGGAGTTTCGAAAAGAGAATTGGAAAAGCAGTTTCAAAAAGGGGTTTAGAAAACGCGAATGGAAAAGGGGGTAAAAGAGGGTGTGGAAAAGGATTTTCCATTATAGGAAGGTGGAAGGTTGAAAAAGAGTTTTGGAAACGTCGATTTGAAGAAGGGAGTTGAAAAAGAAAGTTGAAAAAGAGGTTGAAAAAGGAGGTTAAAAAGGGAGGTTGAAAAGGATGGTTGAAAATTAGATTTAAAAAGGGTATTGAAAAGGAAGGTTGAAAAGGGAGTTCGAAAATGGAGGTTGAAAATGAGATTAAAAAAGGAAATTAAAAAAGGAGGTTGAAAAAGGAGATTGAAAAGGGAGTTTCGAAAAGAGAATTGGAAAAGCAGTTTCAAAAACGCGAATGGAAAAGGGAATAAAAGAGGGTGTGGAAAAGAATTTTCCATTATAGGAAGGTGAAAGTTTGAAAAAGGGGTTTGGAAAAGGCGATTTGAAGAAGGAATTTGAAAAAGGAATTTCCAAAAGGAATTTAGGAAAGGTAAATGGAAAAGAGGGATAGAAAAAATGTTATGGAAAAACGGTTTGGTAAAGGGGTTTGGTATATGAGTTTAGTAATGGAATTCCGAAAAGCATATCAGAAAATGTGGTTGAAAAATGGCTTTGAAAAAGAAGGATGGAGAAGAAGTTTAAAAAAAAATTTTCGAAAAAGTATCTGGAAAGGGGGGATAGAAAAAGGGTGTGGAAAAGGGAATAGGTAAATTGGTTTAGTAAAGGGGTTTGAAAAATCAGTTTGGAAAAGCTTGATGGAAAATGGGCTTGAAAAGATGGGATTTAAAAGGAGGTGGAAAAAGGAGTTTCGAAAAAGGGTTTGGAAAAGGTGAATGGAAAAGAGGAATAGAAAAAGGGTGTGGAAAAGGGTTTGGTAAATTAGTTTAGCAAAGGGGCTCGGGAAAGCAGTTTGGAAAATATAGATGGAAAATGGGCTTAAAAATAGGGGATGGAGTAGGAGGTTGATAAAGGGGTTAATAAAATCGAGTTTTGGAATAGAGAAATGGAAAGGGGGGTTGAAAAATGGGGTTGAAAAAGGGGTTTAGTAAAGGTATTTAATAAAGGTATTTTAGTAAAGATGTTTAGTAAAGGTGTTTAGTAAAGGTGTTTACTAAAGGTGTTTACTGAAGGTGTTTAATAAAGGGGTTTGGAAAAGCATTTTGAAAAATATCGATGGAAAATATGTTTGGAAAAAGGAGATGGAAAACGGGATTAGAAAAGAGAGTTAAAAAAGGCGTTTGTAAAAAGGTTTTTAAAAGTCCTTAGGTAATCAATTTGAGTACGTGGTATCGGAATTTCAAAGCCCACTCGGTAGATTCCCTGGAGTGGTTTTACGATAGGTGGATAGTATCGCGTATCAATCAGATGTCCGAGCTACATTGTCTTTTACGCGAGGCAGATAAAGGGCGCCTATTCTAGGGTCCTGGCCCTTCTTGGACTCCGGGTGCGGATTTCTGGACCACCCGGGTGGATCTTACACATCCGGCAGGAATCTTATTGACTCGAAGCGAAAGTGGCGAATTGCTGATGAGACAGTAAAAAATGACAGCAGATTCTAAAGATTTGTTAATGATCGATCTAACAGATCAAGGATTCACCTTAAAAATTCCAAATCCTGGGTAAAAGAAATATCATTTGAGAAACTAAATAATAATCTAATCTTCAATATAATCTTAATCATCCTAATCATCTTAATCATCTGAATAATCAATCTAATCTGGAACTTTTCTTGACCTTCTTCATCTCCTTAGAGCTAAATTGAAGAGATGATGAAGACTTGAGCGGAATTGTGGAATCCCAAGATCACGTTGGTAGCGATCTAGGAAATTCTTTGGCGAGCGATATGTAGGAAATGAGCAACCAGTTGGCGAGGGTCTGCTTGGTCAAAAGTTCTTCGTCGAGAAGAGAAGGCGGAGGAGTAGGATATGGATGATGGCAAAGAAGAAGGAGCCGTGAGGGCTGAGTACACAGTAGCAGACTTCTCATATAATGCGATATAATCACCTGGCATGACTGCACACTATCTGATTCGCACATACACACACAAATCACTGACAGGGTCCACATTTGAATCCTCGACGACCATTACTCACTGCTCCTGATATTACTTCAATTCAATCAGTGTCTTGCCACTGCCTGGCCCGCCCCGGTGCGTATTCGCCATCGAGCTTTTACATCCACAAGTACCAACCTATCTGTAACTTTACATGATGAATAGTTCGACCACTTCTGGAATGCCGTCCAACCATCATCGACGATTGGTATTGCCTCTTAGCTATCCTTTTATTTTAAATGGGCTTTTCCAAACCCATTTTTCATCCACCCTTTTCCATACCTTTTTTTAGCTCACCTTTCCATTCCCCTTTTCTAATTCCCCTCTTTAAATTTCTTTTCCACTCCCCTTTTCCAAACTGCTTTTCCAAACCCCTCAACTAAACCACTCTAAAACGGTCCTTTACCAACTAATTTTTCTACCCCATTTACTAAAACCCCTTTACCATACCTTTTTCCTAAACTCCCTTTCAAAATACCCTTTCCAATTTTTTATCCTTTTACAAAATCCTTTTTTTAAACACTTTTTCAAATCTCTTCACCAAAACTATCTTAAAACCTCTGTTCCAACCCCCCTTTTCCAAAACACATTTCAACCCTTTTTTCCAACCCTCCTTTCCAGTACCCTTTTCCCTAACTAAACCAACTCTAAAACGGTCCTTTACCAACTCATTTTTCTACCCCATTTACTAAAACCCCTTTACCAAACCTCTTTCCTAAACCCCCTTTCAAAATACCCTTTCCAACTTTTTATCCCTTTACAAAACCCCTTTTCCAAAACACATTTCAACACTTTTTTCCAACCACCCTTTCCATTCCCCTTTTCTAATTCCTCTTTTTAAATTTCTTTTCCACTCTCCTTTTCCAAACTGCTTTTCCAAACCCCTCAACTAAACCACTCTAAAACGGTCCTTTACCAACTAATTTTTCTACCCCATTTACTAAAACCCCTTTACCATACCTTTTTCCTAAACTCCCTTTCAAAATACCCTTTCCAATTTTTTATCCTTTTACAAAATCCTTTTTTTAAACACTTTTTCAAATCTCTTCACCAAAACTATCTTAAAACCTCTGTTCCAACCCCCCTTTTCCAAAACAAATTTCAACCCTTTTTTCCAGCCCCCTTTTTCATACCCCTGTGTCCTTTCCCTTTTCTAAAACTCTTTTATCTAACCCCTATTCCATTATAATTTTACAATGTATTTTACCAACACCCTTTTTGAAATCCCTCTTCCAACTACTTTTTTGAAAAACACCTTTCAACCCCCCTTTCTAGCCTCCTTTTTTATACCCCATTAGCCTTGCCCTTTTCTAAAACCCTGTTACCTAACCCCAATTTTAATCCACTTTTACAACCTACTTTTCCTAAACGCTTGCAGAAAATCCTCTCTCAACTCCATTTTTTTAAAACTCCTTGCAGTCCGCTTTTCCAATAGTCTTTTTCTACCCTTTTCTATTTCCCGTTGCCAACCCCTTTTTTAAATCTCTTTATTGAAGCAATTTAAAAACACCCTCTTTTCCAAACCCCATTTCAACCCTTTTTTCCAACCACTTTTTCCATCCTACTATTTCTGATCCTTTTTCCAAACCTTTTTAGACCTTTGGACTTTGGAAATTGGATCCTCAGATCTTTGGATATTTCAACCTTGATTGTTTGATTTTTGGGTGTTTAAATCTTTGGATGATGGATTTTTGAACTTGGGCATAAAAAAAAAACTGTCCATACCCCTTCACACCCCCAACTGTAATTGGAATAAAATAAAGGGTGTGACAAGATATTTTCCTGTTTCATGATTCGTTAATATAAAAGGGAATCTGAAACTAAAAATATTTTTTCACCCTCTTTTTCACCCCCTTTTTCCCCGTATAATCTCTTCCTACCCTTTTTTATTTCTCGTTGCCACCCCCTTTTTCAAATCTCTTTAATGAAGCAATTTAAAATCACCTCTTCCAACCTCCGTGTTGAAATTTTGAGTTGGCCCCCGCGGGGCCCTACGTAGTTTGCCCCTTTACTATGTTGACCCCACGATGGCAAACTAGGAAGGCCCAACATAGTTTTGACATGCTCGCCTTTGAAGGCCCAATGTAGGCTGCCTACAAAGGGCCAATAAAGTGGCCCTCTGTAGGGCCCAGCTAGGCCCTCTATAGAGCCCATATACGACTTCTGTAAGACCCACGAAGGCCCTACAGAAGTTGCCCTTCTGCCACCGTGAAAGGGCATTTTTTAAATTTTTGTGTGAGAGTTAAATTTAGAGTCATTATCAGTTATAAAAAGTAATGTTGCCGCTAGTATTATATAATAACGCATGTTTAATCGCAAAAAGCATACGTTCAAAGATAAAGTATTATATATTATACTTTTACGTTGGACAAATTTTTTTATCTAAAATGATTTATATCTGCATAAATACTAGTCAAATTGTTCATTTTGTATTTAATCGCTAATGAATCCAAATTTAATTCCCAAAAAATATTTAAAAATTCAAAGGATAAAAAAGTATTTTTTTAATTTGTAATAACAATCTAATCTTCTCTTTTAAATTAATTTTTTTGTTTATTTTCAACTTGGTGATCGACTTAGAATTTTTTGTGGCAAATAATAAAGGGGCAAATTAGATAGGCCCTGGCGAGAACCCAACTGGGCTTTTCCAGTGTAGACTTAGAAATTTTTTGAAAACAACGAAAGGGGCAGCCATTGTAGGTCCCAACAAGGGCCCAACTTTATAAATGTTTAAATTGGATCCTCGGATGTTTGGATATTTTAAACTTTGGATCTTTGAATCTTGATTGTTTTATTTTTGCGTGTTTAAATCTTTCGATGATGGATCTTTGGACTTTGGCATAAAAAAAAGTGGTCATACCCCTCCACACCCCTAACTATAATTGGAATAAAATACAGGGTGTGACAAGATATTTTCCTGCTTCATGATTCGTTAACATAAAATCGAATCTGAAACTAAAAAATATTTTTTCACACCCCCTTCCCTAATTGGAAAAGAGCACCAAGTGTCAGAAAATAAATAAATTCTACAAAGAATTGCAGTTCATTTCGAAAGATTTCAAAAAATGTCTTGGGATTTAAAAACATTTAAACGTATTTTTAAAATTTCACGAGAATTAAAAATATTTCAAGCGAATTACAAAATTTAAATGGATTTTCAAAAGATTTCCAAGGATGTCAGAATTAAATAAAATTTGAAGCTATTTTAGGGGATTTCAAAAAATTTCTCAAAATCTTAAACAATTTTGTAAGATTTGACCGGATTTCAACGAATTTGAAAGAATTTCATGAGAAATGTAAAAACTTCAAGCAACTTTCATATGTCCACTTGGGCGCACGGATTGGTTTAAAGTATCTCATTTGATCACCAAAGTTAAGTAGCACTTGGCTAGGTGAAACTCGGATGGGTGCCGTTATACTAAATACTAATATTAATTATTATAATTGTCGGGATTATGTCCAGGCTGTTTGTAAATTAGTGAATACAGTTTTTTTTTAAATATTTAGACAATTTTTAAAAATCCAGATTTAAGAATAATAAGATATAATTCATCGGGAAGTCAAAAAAATAAAAGAAATGAAGGTCTCTTTTGTTTTGGAAACAGAGGCATAGCACCTAAATATCTTGATATTAGTTAGATAATGTGATTTCACATCATTTTTTGGAACTTTCTGGATGGATATTTGGATCTTTAGTTGTCTGAATCTTCAAATGTTTGGGTCTTTGGAACCTCGGATGCTGGATCTTTGGATGTGAGCAGACATCAATAGACGTCTGCAAATGATTCAGTTTTTGGCAAAGTTGTGGCCTCGCGACTTTTGTCGTTTTCGCAAGCACCAGACAGATTGCAACCTATTCAGTCTAAGGTTAATCGATGTAGCTACTGTCAGTGATGAATAAGCGTAATCGGTAGAACAGAAACGGACCGTGTGAATTCCACGTGTCGGCCGAAGAACGACGCCTCTCACCCTATCTCTCTCTCATTTTCTCCTGTCTAGCCATCTAATTGAGTTAAATTTGAACACCCCTCTTTTATCCACTCGCAAATCCGTAACAATTACTATGAACATCCCACTTTATCAAAATGTCCCAAATAGCAGACAGCAATCATCCTCTGGTGATTTTCACCTGGCTTTCCTCTTTCAGAAAAATGTCCTTACGGTTATTAAATCCTAACTATTATTAAATGAATTCCAAATCTACATTCTAAGTCTGATTCATGACAGATTTAAGATATCGATGACAGACTTAAGATATCGATCTCTCATCTGAGCAACGAAAAGTTTCCATTCAGTCCATAAGTTCCTCGTAAGTGCGTCCAACTTTCCATATTCATTTCTCGGATTCGCCGACTTGCTGTGACCGAGCAATAAATCTTGTGGTAAGGTCTGCGCGGCCAGTGAATTGTACGCGGTCAAATGATCAAAATTACAAGGTTCGCTGATGACATTCCGCCCGAGAGTCGCCAGGAATAATTTCAAACGTACAGTGGAAGTGGGACCTCTTGATTTTCATTCGCCGTGATTGGTAAGGTAAACACACATCAAAGACCAGAGTTCACCTTTCCGTTTTGCACAATAAAGACTCATGCAATCGATTCTCAGGCACAACGACTAACTCTTCTTCCAAGATGATGCAAAATACTCAAAGACTCTCAGAATCTCTCTACAAATCCAGAATTCGTTGCCGAATACCTCGCTCTCCCAGGCTTTCATTCAAATCTTGTATCTCGCATCTCTTTTTCGTCAGAATGATCGTCCCCCTTGAGGGGCTGATAATCCGCGCGCGTCCTTCGCATCATCCACTCGGAGCGAGTAATTCCAAATTGGTAATCACGCGATGGCGCCAACCTCTCGCGGCCCGTCAGCAATCTCGTGTCTTGTTGTTCGGTTCTTCGGACTCTCCTCTCTGCCCTTCCCTTTTTTTCCCTATCTTCCTCTTTCCCAAGCTCTGCCCACCACCTTCTGTCCCTTTCCATCGCACGTGTTTGTGTACTACCTTCCACGGCATGTAGAATGATTGTGTGTGGAGCGGAACGTTCCGGTACCGCATCAGAGGTTTGTCTTTGTGATGGCCGACGCAACGTGCTGCAGGGACTCGAACGGCTACCGAGATACGCGCTGAATTATCTACTACGTTAGTCCCTTCAACGTGGGTCGGATACTCTCGTACACAATCATCATCTTCTGCTTCTTCTTTTCCTTCTTCATCCTCAGAACATCCACTCTCCCCTCCCTCGCCTTTCCCGCCACCCATTTCACCCCCTTTCCCCCCCTATGACCATGTCCTCTTTCATCTTCACTTGATTGACAGCAGTCGGTAGTCGATTCCTTCGTCATCTTCATCTGATCCTAACTATAGAAATTATCATTTTTATATGCTGAAGCTAGCAGGGTGTCTACTCAATCCCTGAAAAAAAATTCCTTGACTTTTCCAGGTTTTTTTCCAGGTATTTCTGATTTTTTCCAGGTATCATTTTTGGCCATTCGAGTATGGAATAAGGAATTTTATAACTCCCCCCCCCTTCCTTTAGAGCATTATCTAATAATTGTGAAACCACATTTTTTGTAGACATTTGCATGTTTAAATTATAATTATTTAAATTTAGAAAAAAATATAACGGATGATAAAACAGTGAAATCACAGATGTATTTTAAAGAAATGTTTATTTGATACGTTATACTCTAAGAGTAGTAATACGTAACACTGTCAAATTATTATCCTTTTACAAAACCCTTTTTCCAAACACTTTTTCAAATCCCTTCACCAAAACCATTTTAAAACCTCTCTTCCAACCCCCCTTTTCCAAAACACATTTCAACCCTTTTTTCCAGCCCCCTTTTTCATATCCCTGTGTCCTTCCCCCTTTTTAAAACTTCTTTTGCTAACCACTATTCCATTACAATTTTACAATGTATTTTACCAACACCCTTTTTGAAATACCTCTTCCAACTACTTTTTTGAAAAACACCTTTCATCCCCCATTCTAGCCTCCTTTTTTATACCCCATCAGCCTTCCCCTTTTCTAAAACCCTGTTACCTAACCCCTATTTTAATCCACTTTTACAATCTACTTTTCTTAAACGCTTGCCGAAAATCCTCTCTCAACCCCATTTTTTTAAAACTCTTTGCAGTCCGCTTTTCCAATAGTTCGTTACAAAACTGCAATTTTTTTTTTCGAGTGCGATGACTTCTTTTTGTGCTTGTTCCAGAATTTTCCTACGCTTTGCTTCACGGGTTTATTGAGAATAATTTTTTCTTCAGTACTTGTGAAAATCATTATTTAATTTTCTTACAAGAAAAAAAATTAAATACGCTCGAAAAAATATCTTGACTTTGAAAAAAATTCCTGTGAATTCCAGGTTTTCCAGGTTTTCCAGGTTTTCCAGGGTGGGAAGACACCCTGGGTAGAGATAGATCAGTGGAGCCAATTTAGATGATGCAGAGCAACTACTATTGGATCTAGAAATTACCCCAAAAGAGGAAGAATGCTATATCCTTGGAGACAAATTTTTAATTTGGATTTCAATAGGATTTTGGCGAGAAAAATATAATTATTTGGTACCCCCTATCATTCCATCAACACCCCCTACCGCATTTGAGAGGGGTAGAAGGTGTGACGGACATTTGTATGTATCAAAATCGCTTTTCTATCAGAATCCTATGTCAAAAATATTTTATTAATTCGCTCCACACCCTCAACTCTAATTGGAAGAGAATAGGGGTGTGAAAGATATTTTTATTTTCCAGATTCGCTATTATGAAAAAAAATCCTAATCGGCGAATCTGAAACTTGAAAATATTTTTTCACACCCCCTTCCCTAAGGGGTCATCCATAAATTACGTAAGACGTTTGGGGGTGAGGGGGAGTCAGCGAATCTCTTACAGAATCTTACAGTGGCGGTGGGAGGGGGTTGACGATTATCTTACGTAAGATTTGAATATGTCAAAAATCCGACATTGAATAATTCAAATTCAAAATTTATTTATGTTCAAAACAATTGTGATAAAAGTGGAAATTTTAATATCTACATATATTAAGATGTAAAACTGTCTTTCATATTAATCCAAAATTTTATTTTTGCTCTCATTCCTGACTTTTGTTGATATATTATTGAGATATATTCTAAT
>JAUESH010031436.1:0-10539 GCA_032275165.1 Synergus magnus
TATTTTGCGGAATTCTAAGCTTGTTACAAGAAAATCAAGAAAATCGAAAATAGTGAATGTTGCTCAGCTGCAACATTAGTCCTTAAAGGGTTAAAATGTAATTCTTTATCTTTATCATTCAGGATATATTGGCAGTAATATAGACTACAAGTTCTAGTAGGCTAGAATCATCCAAATTTAGAAATGGATCATGTATAATAGTAATTTACGTATACAAGTGCGTAAAGCAGGTTGTTATTACGAGTGTGGAGTTTGCAGTATGAGCTGCAGACTGGAAGCACGAGTCGGAAGCTTTTGCACGAGCGAAGCGAGTGCAAAAGCGTAGACGATTGCTTCCAACCGTAGGCAAATTCTGCAATCACATTCGTTATATTCATTTGTGAAAGCACATGTATCGTATACTATTTTTTGCAACACCCAACCGAGAAAGTTGCTAAGTGAGAGAGGGGGTGAGAGGGGAGTAGCAGCCTCAAATTCGTATTCAGCGACCCAAATAACCCCTTAGTACCAATTTTCAATGAAATCCGTCAATTCATCAGGTAGTTTCCAAGGGTGCTCACAACCGGACCAAAAAACAATTTTTGTCAAAAATTACCACTTCACAAAATTAAAAAAAAAAAAAATTTCTATTCAACGGAATCGGTTTAGTTCCTTTATTAGTAGTTAGCTAAGGTCTCTAGCTTTCCATAGATACCCATATGTCCGAATAATATGCACTTGGTCAAAAGTTATGAGCTAAAAACAAAAGGGTGCTCACAACCGGACCCATTCCCCTACTTTTATAATTTTACTAAAATTTATTTTTCGACTATAACTTCTCAAATAATCAAAATTCAAAGCAGATGTAAGAAGCAAAAATATTCCTTGTATCGAGAAGAATCGATGGACCTGTAAGATTAATGCATTTCATTTAAAAATAAGAAAGTTATGCTTAATTTTAATTTTCAATAATTAATTTTTTGACTATAATTTCTCAAATAATCAAAATTTAAAGCCGATGTAAGGAAAATGAAGATTTATTGTGTCGAGACGAATCGATTGACCTATATGATTAATACATTTAATTGAAAAGTAAGGAAGTTATGATTATTTATAATTTTGAAAAATTGATTTTTCAACTTTAACTTTAGAAATTATCACATTTTAAAGCTGATGTAAAGAAAATAAACATGTTTTGTGTTGATACGAATCAGATGACCTAATAATAATACATTTGATTAATTAATTAATGTTTCCTCTATGATGAAGCAAATCATATTTGCTTCCAGGAAGCAAAGTGCTCATTAAAGAAGCACAAAAGTTGATACAACTTCACAGCTACTTTAATATACAATATGCATAAATAACAATATGGCGGATATTTTTCGAGAAAAAAAGTTACATTCTTTTTTTTTTTTTTAATATCCGCCATTTTGTTATTTATGCATATATATTAAAAAGCATATTCACCGCGGTAGATACATGTCTAAAGAACATGTGGTTAAAATTTCAGAAGGATCGGTTCAGTAGTTTCGGAAATCCCATCAACAGCGCATATGTACATACTTTCTGAGGAGTAACGTTTACCTGTCATTTTTATTTTTAAAAAGAGAATAAAATAAATAAAAATACATTTTTTGTTGTTGTAATTTATGAGTGCCTTCATTAGCCCAAAAAGTTTTATATCAATGACTATAATAGTAACCTCTAGAAAAATTCATAAAAATAGCCTTTTTTTTCAAGCGCCTAAACTAGAATGACCCCTTAATAAGGATGTAATGATATCAGTATTCTCATATAATACCACTTTTAATTAACTTAACAGATTTATGCTTCAAAATGAGAAAATAGTAGTTCAATACGTGTTAACCTTCAGTTAACCCAAGTATTTTAGTATACATTGTTACCCCACGGGGGTCAGAAAAACCCAGCCGGTTTTCTCAGGCTGGTATGTCAGCTACAAATCGGTCAATTAAAGTCATTCTTTTTTTACTAGAAAGGTTTTTTTGTTCTCTAAAAGATCATTTTAAAAAGAAAATTGTGAAAATTGTATTAGAATTAAAAAAAAAATGTGATCACAAAATCTCAGAAATTTTTTTTTCAAAATTATGTAATTCTGTGTACCACCCATGAAATTTGACTTTGTCTGATCGAACTCAAACTTAGGCATAGTGTAGTCCTATTAGATAGTACTTTACCGGAAAAAATTTTTTCAATTGGATAAAAATTGACCGAGGTAGGAGAGGGGGAATTTTTTTGAGTTTGTTCTGGTAGTCCCTATTTCAAAAGTACTAAACTCCTTTGTATGGAATAAAAAAAATTTTGTCCTTCATGTTTTTCATAGACTTTTTCCTAATATTTTGAATGGTTATAACCATTTTTTCAAAAATTCAAAATTAGATCTTGTTTTTTGAAAATCAGAAATATTTTTGAAACAAATTTAGATCAATTTCACGGTAGGGGTTGGTTTTTGGGGATGTTAGAATAAGATTATTTGCATCAGCAAGTCGATACAAAAATCAGGTGGCTGATGTGACTCGAAAATGTCAAAAATGGGACTATTTCAATAATGTGGGTGATGGAAAAAATTCACCATCTCGGTTTAAACAAATTTAGACCAATTTCAGGATAGGGGTTGGTTTTTGGGGATGTTAGAATAAGATTATTTGCATCACCAAGTCGATAGAAAAATCTGGTGACCGAGGTACCATGAAAATGTCAAAAATTGGATTATTTCCAGAATGTAGGTGATGGAAAAAATGTACCAACTCCGTCGAAATAAATTTAGATCAATTTCGAGATAGGGGTTGGTTTTTGGGGATGTTATAATAAAATTATTTGCATCAGCAAGTCGATAGAAAAATCTGATGGCCGAGGTACCACGAAAATGTCAAAAATTGGATTTTTTCCAGAATGTAGGTGATGAAAAAAATTCACCATCTCGGTTTAAACATATTTAGATTGATTTCACGGTAGGTGTTGGTTTTTGGGGATGTTAGAATAAGATTATTTGCATCAGCAAGTCGATAGAAAAATCTAGTGGCCGAGGTACCACAGTACCACAGTAAAATGAAGAAAAATTGAATTTCGTCGATTACAGCGCCATCTATCGCGAAACGAGAAAAATGTTTTAGACAAATCATACGCATTTTTATTCAAAGAATCCGAATATGCAATAAAAAATAGGGATTCCCATTTAAGATTTCGAACTTGCCCCCACCCCCAGGGGGCGGTGTGGGGGAACCGATTTTAACATCAGTTTATGTACTCCTCAGAGTGATTAAATTTTGATTCATAACATTTTTTCATAGAGTGCCTATTTTTCAAGATATTTGAAAGTGTCAAGTTAAAAAACTCACCCTGTATATGCATAAATAACAAAATGGCGGATATTTTTCGAGAAAAAAAGTTATATTCTTTTGTTTTTTTTTAAATATCCGCCATTTCGTTATTTATGCATATATATTAAAAAGCATATTCACCACGGTAGATATATGTGTAAAGAACGCGTAGTTAAAATTTCAGAAGGATCGGTTCAGTAGTTTCGGAAATCCCATCAACAGCGTACATGTACATACTTTTTGAGGAGTATCGTTTACCTATCACTTTTATTTTTAAAAAGAGAATAAAATAAATAAAAAATACATTTTTTTTGTAATATATGAGTGCCTTCATTAGCCCAAAAAGTTTTATATCAATGACTATAATAGTAACCTCTAGAAAAATTCATAAAAATAGCCTTTCTTTTCAAGCGCCTAAACTAGAATGACCCCTTAATAAGAATGTAATAATATCAGTATTCTCATATAATACCACTTTTAATTAACTTAACAGATTTATACTTCAAAATGCGAAAATAGTAGTTCAATACGTGTTAACCCTCAGTAAGAGGGTTAGTAGTACATAGTAGTACATAGTAGTTTTACCCACTATAAGGGCGAAAAATAACAGTTGCACTATCTGTCAAATGTGTTTTAAAATACACATAATTATTGCACAATTTCATTCAAATCAGTCGGCTATAAGTGCTTCAAATATTAAAAATATTATTTTTGAGCGAAACTTTAGGGGCTTATTCCACCCCTTAAAACTCATTTTGGGCAGATAAGGATAAACACGTTTCTCTTACATTTTGATGCTGTATCAAATATTTAAAGGAGAAAAAAATCGGAGGCGGACACCCTAAAAACATTCCTTGTAAGGAAACCATTGCTTTAGAAAGTGACGTTGCGTCGGTGAACAGTGAGCACAATTAACTTTTGTGATCATAATTATTCTGAATAATATTATAATAATTAAAAGATTAATAATATTAATGCATATATTATTTACTATTGTATCAAATTTTAAATCTTTGGAAAGTATAAAATTGCAATTTTAAACATTCGAAAGATTGAAAATTTTTCAAAAACCGTTTGGCACCCGTATTTAATACTCTAAACACTTCGAAGTAGGAGAACATGAGCAAAATCGATGACTTGACTTTTTCCTTTCATATTGAACGCCCCATTTAATATATTCTGTTCCCAGTAATTCTTTTGCTTTTTAATAATTTTGGTATAGATTTCGTTTTCTGTCACTAGATGCGATGAATTGTTTGGAATACCTAAAGAAAATCCAGTGTTCTTGAATGATTCATTTTTTGACTTCAATACCAATTTTCATCAACTAATCACACTTCCGTAAAAAAAAAGGAAATACATTATAATCCATACTGGCTCGGCACGGACTACTTGCCCACCTGTCCGCTCGCTGAACGTAAATGTAACGTTCTGATCGATTAGACGTTAGACAGACAGGAACTCTGAAATACACATGCACAACCACACATATGCATCGACAAATTTATTCTATTTGTGTAGAATAAAATTAGTAGATAAATAATAAATAGCTTTGTTTTCCATAATGCTTTTGGGAATTGGTTCTTAAACTTCTAAAAATATAAGAAATTAAATTTGTAGCTCCAAAAGAAAAGAGCTCAGTTTTTCGGTCGATGACGATAGTAATTTGAAAGTATCATAAATATACATACAGATTAAATATGAATTTATTAACAAGCGAAAATTATAATTCCTTTATAATCCTTGAAACAAAAAATAAGGGAAAGTAAATAAATCAATATTTAAATTATAAATATTATAATACACTTTAATATAATTCTACTTTTATTATGTAGAACAAATAATTATCGAAATTTTCATTTTTCCTCAAATCTACAAGACTTTATTATAAAAACACTATGTGCAATACAGTTTGTAAAATACATTTTCAGCCAGATTCATGTAAAATTTCTGATAAAACAATTATTTTTTGGAACCAAATGATCAAGTTTAAGAAAGTTTCAACAGTTCAAATGTTTAGTGCTTGGCTATAATCTGCACCTATAAATTAAATTTTTATATTTAGATGAATATATTATAAAACAAATTTGAAAAATTTTTTAAACATGAGTTTATTTGATCATGCAATGAAAAAACTTAGATGAAACTAACTGTGACTCGTTCTTCACTTATTTTTATAGATCAGTTAAATAAATGTTAAAAAATATAAATTCTAATACATATTTTGTTTGAATTGCTGGATTTGCACACTTTTTAAATTGTGATTATTTTAATAAAAATGCAGTAGAAAAAATTTCAAATATTGATTAACGATACCAGTATGACATTAACAGAATACAAAAAAAAACCCAGAATGAAGAATTTCCTCCGAACAGATGACATTAATTTTATTAAAATCATCTGGATTCAACTTTATATACTTTAATTTACTATACGTACATTCTGAAGACCGATGATTGAACAGAATGTACATCCGCAGTACCGTTGAGCTCGACGTACCACTGTACACTAAACTAAACAGCCGGCAAAGGTCGGTGTCGGTCTGCTGAGCTTGAACGAACTGGAACGAAGTTTAGCTCGATTCCGAAGGTTCCAACACACTGTTATTTGCTCGGTCGAAGTGTTCGAGCAACTGCCACTAGAAACGAGTCAAGCGACCAACGCTTGCCAAGGGTAGTTTTTTCGTTGGCTCGATAACGATATCGCGACTATGCGTCCAAATATGCCAGTCATAATCATTTACTTCCTTGCTTGTATTTTTCAATTTCTAAGACAGTACCGACACACAGTGGGCTATTTTGCAAAATTTAGGTTCAAATCTAATATTAGGGCAATTGTAAAGACCGACTTTCGACTAGAAGGCACGATGCCCCCTTAATCGATTACTTTACCGAAAAAGGTTAATATTAACACGTCCTATCGGGTATCTAAAGTTTCCCACGTAAAATACAAGCGAAAAAACTTGACTTTTTAAAAAACGGATTTCACGTTTCAGGGCTGAGAAAAAACTTGCATGAAAGTGTTAGTGTTTATTGAGTACTATTCAAAGAACGAATTCATATAGTCTTTATTTAAATTTGACTCGTTCTGCACCCTCATGGGTGTATTCATGATCGACTCGAATGTGGTGGTGGTGGTCGTCTTAGACGTAGCCCAGCATCAGGGTGCCTCATTAAATCCTTTGTTTTTTGATTTTCTAAAACCTTAAATCTGAAATTTCTTTCTTTTGATGAGAAAATGATTCTCTATTTTTTAAAATATTTTTAAAAACATATTTAGAGGTCGCTATGAAGTGTTTTATGCCGAATATTCGATTTTTGAATGTTTTTAAATCTTAATTTCTACAATTTAAATTATTCCATCTTGTGCAATGCAGAGAATAATTTATTAAGATGCAATGTGTCCCTAAAATTTGTTTACTTGAGATAAAAAAATGTTAAGGTAGCTATTAGCACCCTTTAAGGGTGTAACCTAGTTGGTTACTTTCGAGAAGAAAAATTTTTTTTTAGATTTTTCGAATGTATATGCATCTAAGAATATTGTGCACGCATCGCAGATTGAATTTTGGTAAGATTTTTTTATGATTATTTGTATAAAAAAACTTTAAACGCGTTTTTCTCAAAACAACGTTTTTCGGACGCCCTCTACGACTTCTCCGGAACCAGTGGGCCGATCCTTCTGAAATTTTGACCACATATTCTACTCCTAAGAACTCATAAAATGACCTATTATCATGTTAAAATTTTGATTTTTACTATACTTTTTTTTTACAAAAAACAGTGAAAAAAAAAACTTTTTTCAATTTTTTTGGTTTGTGTTAATTAGAAGTACTAAAAATAGTTCAAAAATAATATCCGTAGTTCATTTTGTAGCCACTGTCATACTGAATCTAAAACACTTCGTTTTTTTTTCCGATAAGCCCTTGCCGAGATATCGTGGAGGAGCCGACCTGCCTCCAAACTCCAAATTATGGAGTTACGATCAGCTGCGGTCTTTGTACACAAAAGTTAAATAAAAAAAATTAAGAAATAGTACATTTCGTTACTAGTGCGGAATATGATTTCAGCCTTGTGTGAATGTTTTCACACTCGCTTCGCTCGTGCGAAAACATTCACACAAGGCTGAAATCACATTCTCGCACATGTATCGAACCGTATTTTTTGATACGACGTGTGCGAAGCTTGATTTTGCAAACGCTTGCGTGCGCAATATCGAGGTTTGCGCACGGCGTGTCAAAAAATATTTTTATGTATTTTAAGACTTAATAATCACCCCTTGCAAGTTTCATATTAATATCTTCCATAGCATGCTCACAAAAAACTGCCGAAAATAGTCTATTTTTTTAGCCTACCAACTAGGTTACACCCTTAAGTTACGGTTTTATGATAAAGTTGAGATTATCGGTTCAAATTCATCCATACAAATTTTTTAAAAATTCTCAGGAAATATTACCTACCTTGCTGACAACAGTTTCTACTGGTGGAAAATTTTTTTTTATTAAAACTTATTCTAGAATTAGAAACTCATTTTTACAAAAATTTTAAAAATCGATAAACTCATGTAAAAACAAAGTCTGTGGTGGCTTGTTTTCTAAATTTAATGTAAACAAAAAATATTGTTTAGCTAAGAACTCGTGCATAACAAACTTTTCACATTATTCAGCTTTTAATACATAAATTTCTCCTAAATCACAAGTGTTGGAGAATCGTTCTATTTCTTTGTCCGTAATCCTTCTTTAATAGTTCTCTTTTGAGATTTTGGAAATTGTTTTATGTGATGATCTATTGTTTGGAGTAGGCATTAATATTGTCCCTTTTGATTCATAATCGAAGAGTGGTATCTTTGAGCAAGAGCGACACCGCCCCGTGTGGAAATTATTTCTGGCAGACTAGAATCATGCTAGCACCAGGACTGGATTATTCATGGCGAGGGTAGAAGAATCATACATGAATGTTTTGTACAAGTAGCCAAAAAATATTGTTTTGTACACTTAGTGAAAAAATAATGTTTTGTACAATATTAATGGAACCATTGTTCTGTATTGTACATAACAAATAACTTAGAAAATTTTTTTTCAGTTGGACTTAAATATTTTCAATCTTTGAAGTAGAGTGTTGACAAGAGTGTTATGATGAGAAGTTTTCGAAGACAAGTGTGACGTTTTGTAAATTTCTTAAGACTAGTGTGCCGTTTTGTAAATATATCAAGAAAATTGCTTTGGTTTGTTCATTAAAAAAATTAGAAAATTTGTTTATTAGACTAGTGTGTCGTTTTGTAAACATGTCAAGACTATTGTCTCGTTTTGTTCATTTCACTGAAATATTTTTTTTAACGTATAAAAATAAAAAAAGGGCCAAGTGAGAGAGGATAAAACACGATCTGTCTCACTGACTCATCATAATTAAAACCCCAATATCAACGTGGGCTTTCCTCCATGTACAGGAGGAGTATACATTATACAATTTAACCCTATCAGGTCTAAGTCCCCAATCTCGAAAAACAGCTAAAAGACTATTTGGCGAATTAAACCTTCAGAACGAAGTGTATTTTCTTATTTTTGGGATCGATGAATCCGAATCTGGTGTCTAGGGTTACCAGACGTCCTGATTTTCTGGGACATGTCCTGATTTTGCCCTATCTGTCCTGGTGTCCTGATTTTTTCTTTGAAACAATTAGTGCAAAGATAAGGAGGGACACAATACGATTCATAAATAACAAATTAACGCTCGAGCGCAAACAAATCGCATCCTTGGATTGTGTATAAAGCACAAGCACTTATATTAGAGAGAAACTGTTTCCAAAAAAACGTCTTTCAGTAATACTTTGCTTACGATTAATACCTGATTTTGACAGGTTCTAAAGGAACCATTTTTTTATTACAGCTGCAACATTATACAACCACTATTTTTCTCGGGATCGCGAAATAGGTTGCATTATTGGATGGATGGATGGAATGACGAGGATCCCGATCATGGTCAGGTTGCTGCCAAGCGTGATCACTATGGACAAGGGTTAAAAGAGATTATTGTATAGTATTAATAAATAAAGTACTTAAGAGATTTTCCTAACAATTGAGTTATAGTGTAGTATAAAATCTTACTTAAGTTGTGCATAAAAGGACAGAAATAGCTAAATGTGGATTGTCCGGAAAGTCTTTCAGGAAAGCAGTCACTGATTTCGAAACTCATACTGTGTTCAAGCAGCGTACTGTGTCTGACGAACACTGGGGTTTGCACAGTGCATGCTGGAAGACGAGTTTTCTCTTAAAAATCATGACTAGCTCGTTGTTTGCTGTTCCTGTAGGTCTCCTTCATCAGGATATCGCGTATATCCATTGAAGATGTTGGTAGATCCTATGATACTAAGAATGATCAAACAGGAGCACCATGAAGTGGAGGCGAAATAAGTCGACTGGGCTGCAATATTCAACTGCAAGATCAGATAACAATTATATAAATAACAATTTGTAGGTATTATAGAATTTGCTTCCAAGCAGGTTTAAAAAAGCGTCTTTCTATTAGTATAACGAAGTTCTTTGGTGGAATATTACCTAACAAATTCGATTGATCGGCGAGAATATGGCAGAAGTGGCCAATTGAAGAGAGGTGGATACTTCGGCCTGATTAGTCCTCAAAAATTTTAAGAGGTCTCGACTAACAGCGTGGATTGAATTCATAGTCTGCGTTGATAACAATTTTAAGAATCTACTTTTTTATACATCGCTCAAGAGAGATTTAATAAGAATTAGAGCCTAAACGTTGTAATCGTATAAACGGCGGTATCCTCAAATGGACACTTATAATTACCCTTTTCTCTAACGACGTAAACTTATATTATTAATTTGGTAGAAAACCGCCAAAGTCATGTTTAATCCCTTCCATCATTTCTCGCATGAAAATATCCATAGGTTCGTCCTGAAAATCAAAAACTCATCCTAGGAAATTCCTTTCAATGGATCCAATTTTTAGTCGTATTTCACTGTTAAGGGGGTCCTCTACTCTCGAGGTCTGAAATTGAGCGGTTTTTTGGGGAATAAATTGCGAAGGATCTACTGAATAGATCAAAATTTTTTTTTTTTTATTTCGAAGATATATGTTTTGAATTTTAAATTTTAATTTTGAAGACGAAAATAAAAACTCTCCCGACCTTGAAACGTCATTGATTACATTGATCTTGAAACTGCATGGGTTCCGCTCAAGTAAAGTTTTGGCCAATTGGG
>JAUESH010031486.1:0-10536 GCA_032275165.1 Synergus magnus
GTTTTTACCTGAATCTACGGTGCGATTCTGTGCCGCCCAGACCCGAAGCCGGCACAGAATCGGCAGTTGAGTGTAGAATAAAAAATCAGACGGAAGCCATAATACTCGATATTCCGACGGCCCCAAATGAAAAAATAGCACTAGACCTTTTCGGACCTCTACCAGTGACAACAAAAGGGAATAAGTATATATTAAGCCTATAAGATCGCTTAACAAAATATACAATATTAATTCCCATGAAAAATGAGACCACAGAATCCATTCTCACGGAATTAATTGAACACTACATTTATATCTTCAGAGCACCAAAAACAATATTGAGTAACCAAGGTCAAAACTTTTTAGCAGAATTAATGCAGCAATTTGAAACAGCATTAAGCATTCAGCATATTAAAACTACAGAATTCCACCCCGAATCCAACGGTAACATCGAACGAATGCACTTGACTTTAAAAAACTTAATTAAAACCAGCGTAACAGATAACAATAGAGAATGGGATGAGAATATTAAATTCATAAACTTTTCTATTAACACTATGACTAACCAGACAACTGGTACGTCATCATTTGAATTAACGTTCGGACGAAAACCAAACATCCCTTCGACATTGGCAAACTCTCCCACGTTAACTTATCAAGAACTTATTAGAAAATGGAAGACTAAACATGAGATAATACTACAAAAGGCTAAAGAAAGGATTCAAGTCGAAATTGAGAAGACAAAGAAAAGAAACGACGAGGAAATTATACGAAAACATCCTTTATATAAAACTGGAGATTTAGTTAAGATCCTGAACAATACAAAACAAAATAAATTAGAACAATCATTGAAAGGCCCATATGAGGTAATCTATTACACAGATAACAATAATTTGAGAATAAGAAAGAAAGACAAAATAGTTAGAATACATATAGATCAATGCATGCCTTATTTTACAGATGACACCAGTAATGATACTCCTGGCACTAGCGGCGACAGTTAAATCAGATTACACCATGGAGGAACTAAAAGGCAACTTCTTTATAGAAGAAGAAGCTAAGATACACCTGTATCACGAGACATGGCGGCTCATCATGGGAATAAATTTCACCTCTAACGACAAAAGGCTCGAAGCAGTAAACGAAACTATATTACTCACGGAAACTGTTTGTGATGAAAAGTATGAATCCTCATACGAAATTAAGTTATTAAGAAACCACTACAATCGACTTGTTAACAAAAATAATATTTTGAAGAAATTATTAGGAAAACCAAACAGAAACAAACGAGGATTAGCTAATTTCATAGGCGATACTTCGAAAACACTATTCGAAACTTTGAACGAGAATGACTTAAGTCAGAGAAATGGCGAATTCGACAGAATTTACAAAAATAATAAAAATATCGCAACTGTTTTGACATACCAAAATCCTTAAACTAATATTAGATTCTTCATCAATAAACCATAAAGAACTACTTGGTAGCAAAAACTTCCAAAGAAGTTTAGCAAGAAATCTCACTATGGGATTGAATTCAACAACAAAAAGCAATATCGTTAATAGTAAATTAGTCTTAGTTTCAATTTTAATTGACGAAACCAACGAAGACATTTATACCGCAATGAATGCTATTAACGACGGACAACACGGTATTGTACACCCTCAGATCTTGACTCTAGCAATGTTAAAAGAAACAATCAAAGATTTCGAAAACAGGCAACGTACACGTTCCCATTTTGATACCGACAAAGACAATTATCAACACATAATTGACATAAGTAAATTATCAGTTGCAATTGTTAAGGGACTATTCACATACGTACTGGAGATTCCTGTGCTAGAGAAGAAAGAAGGAACACTCCAACACATATTCCCAATTCCTCTCCAAATCAACAATATTTACTTCTCCATTATTCCTGACCACGACCGTGTAATTAAATTTCGAGACTCCTACGTTCCAACTGACAAAACCAAAATAGACAATTGTAGACAAATTTCTCAATACAAAATCTGCGAAAGAAATCAACCATATATTAAATTATTAGATAGCGAAACATGCGAAGCCACTTTATTTAAGCGATATGCGAAAACAAAATGTAACTCGTCGCCTTACCTATTACACCGAGAAACATTCATAGCAATCAGTAACGGATATATTATTGTACCGTTGAACAACCTAGAGTTAGATATATGTGACCTGCCGCGAAGAAAGGGACCTATCGCGCCAAAAATCCATTTTCAGGTTTTTACACCAATCGATAGTTTTTGAGTTGCTCTTTCATTTGCAAAAATCAAAATAATTTTAAGTTGATTACTTTTTTTGTTATTAAGCTACAAACCGTGAGCTCACCGTATGGTGCCTGCTTGCGGACTCGGCTACGATCGTCCGTCCTGTAAATTTCTGCTTTGGCGCGATAGGTCCCTTTCTTCGCGGCAGGTCACATATGTTGTAATAATTCCATTAAACAAGAAACTGTTAAAAGGCCATCAGTGATAACAGGACAAAATTGCAAAATTTACAATAACTATGACCCTTTATATTTAAGCACCAATATCGAATTTAATCATATTGAATGGGTCAATGTTACTTATGATATTCGATACTCTAAAGATGACTTGACTAAGCTTGAAACCAAATTAATAAAATTGCCCAAATTATTAGGCAACGACGATCTAAAACAAGCTAGAATTAGTCTAGACGACACTGAAAATCTGTTAGCTACTATAGCCAATCACCGCCGAGTAAAGGGCTGGAAAGGATCCACATTGGAATATCTGCAGTATTTAGGTTATGCAGCAATATCTGTCGTAACTTTGTACACATTATATAAAGTAGGGCTTTTTAGATATTTAAAAACTGGTCTTCCAAAGAAACTATGTTTTTTCTACGTGAAAACTAAGGTAGAAACCCCGACACATATAGTAACCTACAACGCTAATACACGACCATTATTGGAACCGCCAACAAAGATCAAAAATAAGAAAATAAGAATTTAGGGACTAAATTCTGTCTTAAGGGAGGATTGTTATGTACTACTAATTTAGACACGCCTACTAGGTAGGTTATAGTATATAAGGATGAGCGCTGCGCCGCTCTAGTTAGTTCTCCTAAGGTAGCGTACTCGAAAACTACTTTGTAGCTGAATAAAATCACGTTATATCACAGTAATTATATCACGCCTTATTGAATAAACACTTTAAAGCCTTTTTCAGCATAACACATAACTTGATTGAAAAGTTTAAAGTTTTTCGGAGCGTGGACATGAAGAATATTATAATTTTATTAAAGGTATTATGAGGTGAATCAATTATTTTAAAAATAATTACATAGAAATTGGTAAAGTACGTATTTATAAGCGTCAAAACAAACGAAAATAACATCTCTAACTTACATTAAGTTGACAAACTTTCTCACTCGCACATTTTCCCGTGAAGAGGAAGAGGACAACTGCGCACATGCGCAATCACTTTCAGCCTTCCTGCGAATAAGGGTGGCGGCCCATGGATCCGTAATGCGTTGCGTTTTTGCGTAATGCGTTAAATCACTAAACTATCACTAGCTAGTCACATTGAGTATGAAGTTTGTGTATCAATCTTAATCATTTTGTAAAGGCGTCGTTCCATGTTCTGTCGTGTTTCCACTCGTTCATTGCGCGTTTACGTTTTAACTGTTTTAACTGTCAGGTTGTGAGGTTAACTTGCATTTTTAATAAAGTTTAAAATAATAATTATTATTCGTTAAAATAATTACCATCATTGTTGAAAATAAATTTGTGGACATGTCCGAGCCTGAAGAAACTTATAGGGTAAGGATTTAAATTTATACATTTTCATAGTGCCGAAAGTAAAAGTGAATACTTGGAGGTTATATGTTGCAAAAGTTTTAAAAGTTTTAAAAAATAATTATGCTTTTTCAGCAAATGAATAAGTGCTGGAATTGCAGTTGGTGAATTACAGAATCTCAAATGAATAATATTTGGAATCATTCATGCTTCACAAATTATAATGAAAAGAAACACGCATTAGTTATCCAGGAAATTCCACTGTTAGCATGGGTAAGTAATTTGAACTTACATTGAGAATCGCATACAAACATGTATATTAAAAAATTATTTTCAATAATAAATTTATTATTAATACAATATTATTCGGATAGTTGGACTCTCTGCAAAGAAAAGAAAGCTTGCAGAAGAAATACGTCTGATAAATGAAGTAAGAAAGCGTCCAGCTTTACATGATAAAGGATTTAAATTTCGAACATCATTTGAGGAAAGAGAACATTTATGGGCTGAAGCTGCCAGTTCCATTTCTCCAGGTTAGTTCATTCTAATAAATATTAATTTGTCAAATGTTTCAATGAATTAAATGCACAATAAGAGCATAGAAAAAATATCAACAAACAATGTGTTTGTTTGTGAGAAGTAATATTTTTAAAAATAATAATGTTACTGACGATATATTATTTAATGCTATGGTTTTTAGAATTTTCTGCAGATGAGGCAAAGAGAAATTGGCGTAATTTGCGTTACCAGTTCAAAAAAGCTTTTTCTACAGGGAATGCTTACCCGTTTCGACACTATGAGAGAATGCTTTTCCTTGAAGAATGTCCAAATTCAAAGTATATATATATATATAAATTAAAATGTTTTTAAATACTTAAGTATTTCTTTAAATGAAAGTTATATTTTTATATTATTTTTTTTACCATTTATAGCATAACAACAGATGAATCGGTATTACGCGAGGTATCTCAAAATAGAGGAACATCTCTACAGGGTGCAGGAATTTGTCAAGTGAATGAAAGAGGACCTATTTTGTCTGAAAACGAAAGAAGGCCAACAGAGGAAGTACTCATGGACGAATTATATGAGGAAAGTTCGAATGACAATCAGGTGCACAGTTCAAACCGTGGCAGGGCCTCCAATTCTATCTCGACAGCGTAAGTTTTTATATTATAACTGAAGAACAATTATTATTTTAACGTTTTCAAACCATGAAGTTGTATCTATGATTTTTCAGAAAATGAATGGAATTAAAATCGATATTTTTAAAATATATTTTTCAAAATCTTTGAATTTTAATTTTTAGAGAGCCACTCTCATTTCCTGACACTGCAACACTCTCAGCAAGCGTAGAAAACGTGAACAATATGAGGATTAATACTAAACGTCGCAGGGCTTCCAATTCTCGCTCTACAGCGTAAGGTTTTATCGTACTAAAGTTCTGTGAATAATAAATGGTCCCTGAAATTCGCAATTTAAAAAAAAATTAAGAACAATTATTATTTGAACGTTATCTAACCGTAAAATATTTAACTATCAATTTTCAGAGATTCTCTGTCATCTCCTGACTGCAGCACATTCAATCAACGTTGAAAACACGAAGAATAAGACGATTAATACTAGACGTATGTGCAATTTAATAATATAATACTACTTGAAGAAATTAATACCTGTCCACTCACTTAGTGTTAAGCAATCCTTTTCTGTTTCAGTGAAAAATAACAAAGAAGATCTGCAAATGTTAGTTTTAAAAAGATCCGTTCACATGTTACGGCGGATCCTGTGAGAATTGGAAATATAATATTTGACGGCCTGTTCTCATAGAATCCACGTAAGTTCTTTTTTTTCGGTGGTCAGTGGCCGTGATTGCTGCTCTTCGCCCGCAGGCCCATAGTTCTAATTACGCGAGACCGGTCATTGGATAGAAAGAGAGCAAGAGTGCGACAGCAATAATTAAAAATTAACATACGACACCTCTTTTATATTTCTTCTCTCCTAATACTATCAAGCCCGAACGTGACTTCAAAATGTTAATTAACAATGTTTATTATTAATAAACATTGACTTAATAATTTTATATCTTAATAGTATAATATCAACTACCTATTTGCAAATTTTGGGAATAATCAATTGAAATTAAAATTCCAATAATCGATAGCAATCAATACTAGGGTACTTATTAGTTTACTTTTCAATAATTGTGGTTTAGTCATAGATCTCACTACTACTTCAATATTCTTCTAAATTTCTAAAAACAGAATGTGAAATTGATATTTAAAAAAAAAATCTGAAATAGAATATAATATCTAAAATAAGACCTGGCAATTGTTGTCGATCATTGCATTAACGATTTTAATAATTTCTTAAGTTAAGAATTTAACTTTGATTCGACCTCGGCACACGTACCTTCAAAAAAATTATTAATCGATGCTTAATAAGCATCAGCATTTTGAAATCACGCCACATCCTGTCGCTGTTCGCACAGCAATCGTCAAAATCGATTTTCAAAATGCTGCAAAAATCCCTGCCAAATCCTACTTCCTCTAGGTAATGAGCAAAATAAAAACGAAGTCTCTTCAGCATTCAACGCCGACTTCTACCCGCGATTAGAAGTCAGGTACGCGATCGGAACCTTATGGTTCCATGCTCCGTCTCGTGTTTTCTCGCGCGTCACAACGCGGTTGCCGTCCGAAAAGTAATTATTTTCAAAGTACGCAATAAGAGTTTTCAATAAGTCGTCAATAAAGTGAAAATGTGCTTGGTGCGAACGGAAAACGGAGTGCATAAAGAACTAGAAAGTCGAAAGACTTCAAGTGCATTATTTTCCCCTAATGAGTCCACAAAGGCAGGGGGATAATAATTCATTTCTCTCATTAAATCCAACACTAATTTCAAAAATTTAACCGATTGCAGTTTCACCTTGTGCTCGCAGTGAATTTCAGAAATCAAAATTAAGTTTAAAAACAAAGAATCAATGCTTGACAGATCGAGCGGCACTTGAGTGTGGCGCGGGTGAGATCGCGAGTGAGGAGTACGAAGGAATCTGGAGGGTGACATCCGACAAGATCAGAAGTATATTGTTCCATACTATTTGTTTGCTTGTTGCCTAGATGAACCGTTAGTGCTCTCTCTCTCTCCCCTTTTGTCCGGTCTATTGTCGAGATTAGACTAATTAATTTTAGAAAAATTTAAATTAAATATAGAAATGGAAAAGTGTTCAAAATTACCATGATCAATAAATTGTCAACTAGCTTTTAATTGAAAATATCCAATTCATTATTTTTGAACCTAGTGTCAATTTCAATAAAAGTAGCGAGTGAGGTACTCCGACAGGAGGAAGTTCTCGAATCCACTCAAAATATAAAATAAACAAATTAACGAAAGTTAGTTTGGTCTGTTGTTCCTCCCACGTATCAGTTCATTCGGCATTATGCTACCATAAAAATTACCCCGATCTAAATTAACAAATAAATTTACCAATTTATTTAAACTGATTCGTAACAGACAGAATGGTGGCAGCGGTGGGATTTGAACCTCGAACTCCACTCGGCTACTAATTAATTGAACATTTTTCATTCTTTTATTTTGATTACTGATTTTGAGATTCTAGTGTATTTTTACAGTTTAAAAAAAAATTCCTTAATAATCAATAGAATTTAAGAATAATTTAATTTAAATTAAATTAAATTTAATTTAATTTTGGAATTTATTAAATTAAATTTGATAGAATTCTAAACGGATCTCTGATTATAGGAAAATCGGAGTGAACTAATTAAAAGGAAATGCAAAGAGGTTAGGCAAGCCTTTTCGGCCAGCTGAACCTTCTTCCAAGAATCACTCTGCAAGCCTTTTCGGCCAGCGTGTGATTGGTTTTCTTGTAATTATTTCACAAATACGATTGAAATAGATAACTCGTTTAAATTATCTCATAGAATATAATTAATCAGGAGTGCAAGAGGTTTAGGCAAGCCTTTTTGGCCAGCCGATACCTTCTCTAAGGATTAATTTGCAAGCCTTTTTGGCCAACATTTAATTGGCTTTCGATTAAGCATATTCTTTTAGTTTGTTGAAGTGAGATTGTTAGTTCCTAGATTTGAGGGACGTTTTGGATTTTTGCTAATTCCTTGAAAATTGGCAGCCGCCTGTCAAGTCGACGTGACCTTCAGGTGTGATTTATCTTGTTGAATTTAAGGTTTTAGTGAATTTACACAGTTTAAAATTCCATAATAATCAATAGATCTGCTTTGGAAATTATTAAATTAAATTTAGTAAAATTCTAAACGGATCTCTGATTATAGGAAAATCAGAGTGAACTAACTAAAGGGAAATGCAAAGAGGTTAGACAAGCCTTTTCGGCTAGCTGAACCCTCTTCCAAGAATCACTCTGTAAGCCTTTTCGGCCAGCGTGTGATTGGTTTCCATTTAATTATTTCACAAGTAGGGTAGAAGCAAATAACTTGCTTAGATTGCTACACGGATTATAATTAATCGAGAAATTAATTATATTCCTTGTAATTAACTGTAGACTTCTTTAATTATGCAATAGTTGGGTTAAAATGCAAAGAGCATAAGCAAGCCTTCTCGGCCAGCTGACACTCTTCCAAGGATCACTCTACAAGCCTTTTTGGCCAGCGTGTGATCGGTCTTCAATTAACTGACATCATTAAAGAAGTGTGAAAAAATCAATTGTCTACAATGTTAGCTCTCTAGATTTTGACAATGTCTGATGCGAATCGCAAACGAAGGTCAAAACCTAGGGGAGGAAAGAAAGTACAGGCAAGACAAAATAAAGACAAATTTAACGCAATCGTTCAAGGATTTATCAAAAATAAGATCATTGTGCATGAAATAGAGAGGATAGTTCAACCCTCGGAGAAAACAATAAAAGTACCAATCAACATTTGTTTTGTGGATCCTCCACAATTAGAACCAGAATTAATTTTCACTGAAATTGAGACCCCCGAAGAGTTCCATTGTCAATTTAATACTTTGCTAAATGAAGCACAGCAAAGAATAAAACAACTTAATAGACCCAAAATTACCCTTGAAAGTCGAACTAAAATTCAACTTTGGAATCAAATCGAGACAGTGACACTTTCCTCTGATAGTGAAACTGACTGTGAGATTACCTCAATCGATTCAGAACCTGCTATTTACAAAAGAGAGGAAAACATTTTCCAAGCTTGCATGAAGCATTAACTCCTTGGACCTGTTTTTTATCTAAAGGTTATTGACATTTGCGACGGAGAGAGACAGAGAGTGTAGGATGGTTGTTCTGGTAACAAATTATGCACTGATCTGTTAGGTGTAGCCTGAAAGGCAAAATAATATTGAATGCTCGGCGAAATAAACCAAGGGCTTGATTGAAATGGTATTGTGCATGTATGTATTTTCAACGATTTCAGGTGTGATTCAAGGTATATGACTTTAACATTTTTTTTATACTTCCATTGAATAATGGAAATTGGTAATATATTGTTCGGAATTTTACATAAAAATTGAAACCAACTCGTGTCTTGCGATAACCCATATTCCGGGGCGGTGATTTTCTGGCTCGATCTCGGAGCACTGGAATTCATACAACCCTTATTCATTTGGTCGATGGATCAGATTGCGATAAATATAGACAAAAGTGACAATACTTACCCAATATCAAAAATAAATAATAATTAATATAAGATAGCAAATATCCGTTTTACACCACACTCATAAATTAAATCTAACCCTTATTTTGGTTTTTAACCCAGCTTCGGACCGAATCTGATTGTCCTTGATTGTGAGCGTTCTTGAACCCATATTCCGGCGCGGTGATTTCATCCCTTTTATGAATTCATGCAACATTTTGTCACGATCGTGACAAAC
The DNA here is from genome assembly GCA_032275165.1 of Synergus magnus. Lineage (NCBI taxonomy): Eukaryota > Metazoa > Arthropoda > Insecta > Hymenoptera > Cynipidae > Synergus > Synergus magnus. The sequence goes on from JAUESH010031486.1 coordinate 9,624, forward strand.
GACATGCCGCGTGATAAATCAGGAAATAAATAAAATGAAGATTAGGAAACATCAATATTTCAACAATCGATCTTAATATCTCCTAATATTCAGGTCCTTCTAAAATTACACAACACCCAAAATGGATATGAGTGCTGCAATGATCACACACCTTGAAGGCATTGACCCTTCAACAGGGTACGTTTCATATTTCTACGTTCGACGAAAGAACGACCGTACTAAAGAATTTTTATAGAACATTATAAATGGAGTAGTACACTGAATAAAAAAAATATATTTATTCAATTCAAATAAATGGTTAGTTTGAATACGGCCGAAGAAATATTTTTTTTTTAATTCAAAGAAATATTTTTCTTGTTTCAAAGATATTTAACTATTAAAACAAAGAAGAGTTTATTTAAAATGACTAGAGTAACCTTTGAACGAGAGAAGTATGTTATTAACTGTAAGAAATGAATATTAAATGCAAAGAGTAATTTACTAAATATAAAGGTTTATTTTATACTAAAACCGAAACAACTCGTAAGGTGCTAATTGTTTCTCATTATTGGATTTTTAAACATATGGACGGTTTTAAACATTTTTCTGACGTATATAATGTAGAAAAATTCGCACGAACAGGGAGTCGAACCCTGGTCGCTTGAGTTATAGATCTCCAGACCTATCACTAGACTAACGTAACATATGACTCTCAGTCAGTCGTTCAGGTTCCGAGAACATTTAACATAAAACTTTAATCGAAATTAAAAATTGCAGGAGAATATTTCTTGGAATAAAAGTAATAAACATTTAATCATACAAAATATGTAATCAATTTAATGATGTTAAAAAAAAATTTAAATAAAGAGTTATAATCTTTCGAGCGAAATGTGTACACAGTTCTTTCAAATATATATTTCTTTATTTGAAATAA
>JAUESH010031507.1:0-10532 GCA_032275165.1 Synergus magnus
GTCTGCTTATAGAGCACGATCAGCTGTGTTTACTACTGCAAGAATCAGTAATATCCATAAAACTATATTAAAGAAAATGCTATCTTTTAAAAACGAGACGAACTTTTTTGTACACCTAATAAATGGCCAAAAATTGCTTAATTTGAGAAATTTTTTTTCATCACTAAAGAGTAGTCCGACTTTTATTAAAATTTTTCATATTTATTTGTTATAATTGAAAAACAATTTGTAATTTTTTTGTACGAAAAAAAATTAAAATGGCGGAGATACAGCACCCTAAAGTATCTATAGTCCGAAGTGACATGTCAAGTGGCGTAAATTCTTCTAGTCACCCTAAGATCCCTTCCTTCGCGGTACGTCAGATATGATACCAATTTGAAATTTTCATAAAATATTGTACCTAAACTTTCAGCGGGAAATGTATATTTTGCAAAACCTAACGATGTATTGTTATATTTTGCATTATAGCAAATGTTTAAATGTCTATATTGAATAACATTCGTTAAAAGGTTGCTGCAGCCACTACACAAGAGCCTGCGGATCCAAAAATGCTTCAGATGGTCCTTCAAGGTTGCATCGGGACGACGGTAAATCAGGGCCCAGCAGAAGTTGCAGTTGTTTTCTTATCCGGATTACGTGAGCAGAATGCACAACCTTCGCGATTGCAACACAAACTTCGCTTATGCTTTAAAGATTTTTCCAAGAAGTGCCTTGATGCTTTACGCCGAAATAAAAATCTTATAGGACCAGATCAACGCGACTATCAACGAGAACTGGAAAGGAATTATCAACGATTAACTGAGAGACTCACACCACTCATTGCATGGAGGTAAACATCAGCATGACTTGTACTTGTACAGTCATCGTTATATATGCCTTAACACATGTCTCTCACTCCCTCTCGTTTGTGTCAAATTTGAGGGAGTGAGATTCAAATATGAAAAATGTTAAGGCATATATGACGATAACTGTACCTTACTATTACGTTATTAATACAACCATGAAATAACAGTGACAACTGTTCTGCAAAATCTATAAAACAGTCAAATGCTGTATGATAATATGTGACGTGCGCAAAGAAAGGGGGCTTACTCTGAAAAAATCGATATCGTGGTTTTTACACCATTAAAAAGAGCAACTCAAAAACTATCGAAAGGTGTAAAAACCTCGATATCGATTTTTTCAGAGTAAGTCCCCTTTCTTCGACGCACATCACATATGTATCACAGTTTTTCGTTTTGGTATTCATAAAATTATACAGTAGAGTTATTTCCAACATCAGATATCACCTTCCCTGTGCTTGGATCTTATAGTCTATGAAATTTTAATTTTATACAGGTGAAGGAGGAACATGCGCCAGGTAAAATCCAAGATTTTTGAATTCCCTTTGAGTATGTTGAAGTTATATTAATCCCGCGTCATTTTGCAAAATATTAAAATTTGTTATCATTTGATATGGAAAATATAAGCTTTTACATTAACATTATGTCCTATGGAACTAACCTAGCGGAATCACATAAACTGTAGATTTCTCTTCGAAAATCCAAGATTGATACTCAAAAAACTGATTACATTGAAGAATGAACCTTCTTTGTGTAGAAAAAAATAAAAAATTGGAGTCTTACCGGCTATTAATATTTATAAATAAATTTTGAAGCTGAACAAACCAACTGTCAACAGAAAAAAACTAATGAAACGCGGCAGCACTGCATCCTGCAGTTCCTTTGTAGCAGACGATATAGCAGACCCTCTGAACAATCCTGTCAATGAAATCACGCCATTTCAAATACCATAGCAGCTGACTACTACGAAGTTAAGATGCTGTTTTTTCGCATCGTTGTCACGTTTATTCCCAATTCTTTCTAATTTTACAATTTATAAAATAACATAATATTATGTTTTCGAGAAAAAAAACATAAATAACTGTTATTAAGAAGCACTTTCTATATCAAAATAACAATGTCACGACATTTTAAAATTTTCTTTTGTAAATTATTTAATTGTTCTACATTTAAATTTTCAAATTTTGTGCACATTTGACTCCCACACGGAAAAAAATTTGGTAGAGTTGCTGCCTTACCTCTAGTGCTGCTGCGACACCACAATAAAAGGCGACTGCAGCGCTATTTTAGGTTAGTAGCTGTACTTTTGTGAAGTAACTACTGTCCCTCTGTCGGCAGAAGCGCAGCTCTCCCTCGACAAAGTCAACTGCTCTACCAAAAAGGGCAGTTGCTGCCCCACAGAGGGAGAGCAGCGTGCCCAAATGAAAGTCGCGCAACTCTCCTCCGTTTAACGTAGCAACTGTACCAGTAAGGGCAGCAACTGCACCAAATTTTTTTCCGTGCATTAAACTAAATAATTTTTGGATACAACTTGTGTATTTTATATCAATCTATTTATGGGGTAAAATTTCCCAAGTGTCCCCGCCTAAAATTTTGTTCTCGCCTATCTTATTCAAACTCTGTCAGATTGTAGTGCTGGTGGACCTCTTTAAATTCTGTAAAGGGTGCGCACCTAGTGCAACGGGTTGTCAAGATACAGGAGCCCGAATTTTCGATAATTCACCCCGACCGCTAACTTTCAATTGTACATAACTCCTGATACAGTTATCCAATTTAAGTTTTTTATGAGGGTTTCGGAAAGGCCATTTAACGAGGTTTATAATAAAAATAATCACTATACAATAAAAAAATTATTTCACCTTGATTCATCATTTTTAAAAATGTTTTTGAGTTTTTCTCCAAATGCGGCATTTTTTATTTATTTTTTTTAATTAGGCTAGAAAGAAAGCTTGATTTTTTTTGTGAAAAACATCTCAAAACCAATATGGGATGGAAAGTATTGGTAGAGTTATATCAGATTGTACGAGCGGGGGTGCCCCACGTCAACTAGCCATAGCGCAACTAGGCGTGCTATAGTGTCTCAATGGTTCTACCTAATACTTGATAAAAATGATTTTTCTCTTTACGTGTAACAAATATTTCATTTCATTCTTATTTTTATGTAGCTGAGAAACGGTTTAGATATTTTCTTAATTATATTTTCAATACGGTTCCATTGTAGGAAAACGGTAGTTAATAATAAAATAAGAAACGATTTTTGTGGACGGTTCTTCTCGTCTGTTACATTTCGAGATAGTTTCTGAAGAGTCTTCTTGCCTCTCACGTTTTGGGGAGTTTTTTTGGTGTTAATCTCTTCGCCTTTAACAATTTAGAGTGCTTTTTGATGTGAGTCTCCTTTCCTTTCACATTTCGGAGTGCTTTTTAGTGTGAGTCCTCTTGCCTCTCACAGTGTTACCAGACTACCCCCTTAAAAAATGATTCTTTATTAAATTTAACAATTGATTAAATTTTAATCAAATTTAAATAATATAAATAATAATATAAATTTAAATTTATTAATTTAAATAATTTATTCAATTTAATAATTTAACAAAATCGTTTCTTATTTTATTATTAACTACCGTTTTCCTACAATGGAACCGTATTGAAAATATAATTAAGAAAGTATCTAAACCATTTCTCAGCTACATAAAAGTAAGAATGAAATAAAATATTTGTTATACGTAAACAGAAAAATAATTTTTATCGAGTACCTATTAGAACCATTGAGACACTATAGGAGGCCTAATTGCGCTGTGGCTAGTTGGCTCGGGGCGTGAAATAATTTTTTTATTGTATAGTGATTATTTTTATTATAAACCTCGTTAAATGGCCTTTCCAAAACCCTCATAAAAAACTTAAATTGGATAACTGTATCAGGAGTTATGTACAATTGAAAGTTAGCGGTCGGGGTGAATTATCGAAAATTCGGGCCCCTGTATCTTGACAATTCGTTGTACTGGGTGCGCACCCTTTACAGGATTTTGGTTCTGTTCACATCAGTAATTTAAATTGAAAAACATTGCTTAATAAAAATTAAACGAGGTTTTGTTAATCTAGGACACTAATTTATAGATAAATATTAGTCAGATACAGTCCAAATCCGATAACTTGCCATCCGATAAGTGTGCACTCCCCTTAAAACGTCATCAAACGTACGGCACGCACACTAATTGGGGTTCTCCCATTACATGTGCTATTTTGCTCATAATTTGTGTTTGCGCATTTACGCATGCGCACACCTAATATCGTGCTACTAGAGAGGGCATCCGATAAGTCCGCAATTCCTGGAATTTTCCGCCTCTACAGCCCCGAAGTTGGAAAGTTGTCGGAGTTGGACTGTATGTAAAAACAATTTCTCCTTTCAACTGAAAAAATTAGTTTGAAAATGGTGAGATTATTCTCATAACTGGATAACAACCATTTAGTTTCTCATTCATCAAACATCAAAATAGAATATTACGTCACAAGGGGAAAAGACAACATGTCAACAAGTGTGAAATTAGCTGCCCGAGCAAACCGAGGGCAGATATTACACCATGTCTCTGAACGTCTAAGTATGTAGAATATTTATTGAAAATTACATAATGTTTATAATTTCTTTTTGTAGTGGACCTTCAGCACCTCAGCAAGTTTCATCGACTTCGCCACATTGGTAAAGGCTGTGTTTCTTCCTGGTAATTACCAAAGATATTACTACTAGACATCGCTACAAGTGTTGTATAACAAGTAGATATACTATGTATTGTACTTTCTTAGGCTTAAGTTGCGTAATAATAGAGATAAGCTTTACTCATAAACTACAGAAACATAACTGTACTTCTTCTCTGTAACGCACAACAAGTATTTATATTTTCTTAACAAGGCAATTATTTAAAATAAACAATTTTATACGCGAACTAATGATTTCCTTTCATATAATTTCGTAGGAAGAATAGAAAAAAGGACTCATCTGGATAGACATTTTCTGACCAATTTGTCGCAAAAACATGTCATTTCCTAATTATATTTTTATTCGTGAAATAGATTCTTAATCTAAATTGGAAATCGCCTGAATCTGACCTGTTTAATATATCTGTATTCTTTTAATTGTAATAAAAATGTTAAAAATCGAAAAATGAAATTTATATAAAAATTACGTGAGATACGGAAAAAATTCAAGAAAACAAATTACATAATTACTGTTAAAAATTGCTACCAAATTACCGAAAAATTGCTGCGTGAAGGTTTGCAAAAATTAAAAAAATGACTTAATGTGAATGATCTCCCAAAAAACTATTTTTTTTTTTTCATGGTTTGGGACCCTATTTCTACCTGCAAAATGACAAAAAAAAATCGGCGTTAGACAGCAACATAACCCCCCCATGTAGCTAACGGAGAACTTGGCAGTTATGTGATAAAAACCAATATCAGTTACCCAAAAGAGCTCTGATCTGTTGATATTTAGAAATTCTGTTGAATTCATTTTAATTCCTTTCTATTCTTTAGAATATTTTGAATTCTTTCCAATTAATTTGTATCTTTCGAGTTACTGTTGGTAAATATTCAAATAAGGTGGCATTGATTTTTTAACATTGATACTATCAACTGATGTCACATTATTACTAATGAGACAGAACATTTGATAAGTGAAAAATAAATGAGTGAAATGTTCAATTCACTCTATAAAACACCACATGTGTTTAAAGTCATTAATCTTGCCAAGAAATTACTTAGTGATATTCGGTTAAAGCTAACATAACTTTCATCAGTATTATCACTGAAACTGTGTGGTTAACTTCGTGTTTGCATTAAAAATATATTTCTATAATTATGAAACGACTTTTGTTTCCAGTTATTATCTCAAGTTTTTTTATTTGTTTAAATTCTGCTACCGATATAATATGGAATAAAAAACTTCATATTTTTACACCTTTGTTTAACATTCCAATATTCAATGCTATGAAAGAGAAAATATTAAGTCGCAGCCGGCATTTTGAAACACACGATTTTAATGGAGAAAATTTAAAAATTGTGTATTATGAGGTACGGATTGTAAGAATGTTTTTTTTTTTATTTGACTAAAATTTCTTTTACATAGAGGAAGTTTCCCTCATATATTTTTTTTCATAAAAGAGATCAAATTTTAAAAAACTGCAGCAAAGAATTTTTGCGTTTATTTCGAGTTTTTGTTGTAAAATTTGTTGTTTACTTTCCAAGCAAAATCAAACAATACAACTCAACAGTTTAAAAAAGTGGCGCATTAATATTCCCCAATTTCGATTTGACATAATTACCATTCAACCTAAAGTCATGTCATCGAATTAACATTTTCTCTATTTTTTATGCACTCAAATTATTATTGGACCGAATCTCTCTTTAGCCGAATTAACATTTACTCTAATATCCATAATCCCGATTTTTAATTTGTTCTAATTGTCATCTATCCTAATTGTAATTTTTTATAATTTCTGTTTGCCCGCTTTATTATTTAACCTAATTTTAATGTTTCCGAATTTTCATCTGACATAACTTCTAACTGTTCGAATTATCATTTAACATAATTTCCGTTTACCCTAATTTACATTTGGCCTAACTTTTATTTTACCGAATAATCATTTAACCTAATTTCTGTTCGCTTTAATTAACATTTGGCCTACCTTCTTTTCATCCTAATTTTCATTTGACCTCATTTCCGTTTGCCATAATTATCGTTAGTCAGAATTTCCGTGTAACAGAATTATCATTTTTCAAATACTGGCATACACTCACTTCTCGACCTAAGTTTCCTATCTATGGACAGCCGGTAATGTATGTGTAGATGGCGTTCCGAATATGCGCGGGTATTTTAAATCTAATGTTCCGAATTTAAATTACCCGCGCATATTCAGGACGCCATCTACACATACATTACCGGCTGTGCATAGACCGGAAACTTAGGTTGAGAAGTGAGTGTTTGCAAGTGTATGCAAAATGATAATTCTGTTACACGAAAATTCTGACTAACGATAATTATGGCAGACGGAAATGAGATCAAATGAAAATTAGGGCGAAAAGAAGGTAGATCAAATGTTAATTCGAGCAAACAGAAATTAGGTTAAATGATTATTCGGTAAAATAAAAATTAAGCCAAATGTAAATTAGGATAAACGGAAATTATGTTAAATGATAATTCGAACAGTTAGGGTAGAATTCCATGCAAGCGCAAAATGCAAAGCGCAAAACGAACAGCCAATGACAGAACACCTTTGAGGAGACGGAAATCTGAAGCTGTTCTGTAATTGGCTGTTCATTTTACGCTTTGTGTTTTGCGCCCACATGGGGCGGCATCCTTAGAGGTTATGTCAGATGAAAATTCGGAAACATTAAAATTAGGTTAAATAATAAAGCGGGCAAACAGAAATTATAAAAAATTACAATTAGGATAGATGACAATTAGAACAAATTAAAAATCGGGATTATGGATATTAGAGTAAATGTTAATTCGGCTAAAGAGAGATTCGGTCCAATAATAATTTGAGTGCATAAAAAATAGAGAAAATGTTAATTCGATGACATGACTAGGTCGAATGTTAATTATGTCAAATCTAATTTGGGGAATATTCATGCGCCTCTTTAAAAAAGGCTAAAATCCTGTATTGATTGTTTAGGAGAAAAATATATTCATGTTCCAAGAAAATGACACAAAAATATCTGGAACTTGTGGTCAGATATGGACAATCTTGTCAGAGTACTTAAATTTTACGTAAGTATTTTTTATGCACAATCCTGACGAAAGTTTCGGATAAAATTTCTGTCCTACTAAATCAAAGCCCATTAAAAATCGATTCAAACTTTTAATTCAAATGAATCCGAAGCAACTTTTCACTCTGATTAAATCCCAACTTTCAATCCAAATGAATCTAAGACTAATCCGAACGAACTTTTTAAAAGTTGGAAGTAATAAGATTTAAATAAATAGAATTTTTGTATCCATTGTAATGAGCACTTTGTGTCTTTTTCAATCAATTTGTATCCGTTATGAAATCTTGAAATCCTTATCCGCTTGAATACTCTCCAATACATGTAATGGAATTGAATTCACCCCTATCCGTTTCCATCCGTGAAGTGACTACCTATTAAGGTGGTCCAAAAACACTTTTTATAGGGGGGGTAGTGGACCCCCCCCTTTGATTCCAAATCTGAAAATAGTACATTCTCGCACATGTATGGAACTGTATTTTTTGACATGATGTGTGCGAAGCTTGATTTAGCATAGGATAGACCGGAGCAGGTTGTCACATGGGGCAGGTTGTCACATTGCTTTATTTAAAAAAATAATAACTAGAACGCAGCACAAATCATAGACAAACCGCGTCTGTGTATGCCAATTCTTTGTATGTTAAAAGTGTTGCGATTGCATCAGCTGTGCTGACGGAAAATCCAGTTGAATATTTTCTTCTGCTGTCAGTTAAATTTTACTCTCTGAGTTTTTGCGTACTAGACATTAAGCATATTTTTTAGGAGCAGAGGAATTTTATAGTATCTTAAATATGTACTTTTACCTACCACGTGCAATAGTTAACCTAACAAATATATCTTAAACGTGGCGGCCGTGAGCCTGTTTGAAGTGAAAAAATGAACTTGGAGCACGTTGTCACAGCTCCGAAATTTTCTAATAAATTCATAAATGATCAGCGAATGTGAAAATGAGAGTTCACTTGAAACTGTGGCGTATCACAGTCTCATATATTCAAATTAAAAGTGTATCAATAAGGTGACGCATTCAAGCGAAATTCTTGTATTAGATTAAGACGAAAGAATGAGTTTCTTGTACTTTTTTAAAATAATAAAATGTTTCTGTGGAAGATTTTACTTGTTTACATTGCAGCGCACTATTGTATGTTAATACTTTACTTAAACAAAGTTTGGGAAACACTTTTCATGCAATTAAATTTGAAGGTCACAAGTGACCTTTCGTTATTTATTGTTAATCCATAACTATACCGTTACAATTACCTGAAATTCTATACTGTCCAATTGAAGCTGAGGGTTTACTTGAAACTTTTGCGTATCACAGATTTCTTAAATATCAAATGTAAAAAAAAAGAAAAATCTTCGAATAAAATGTGTGACAATCTGCCCCGGTCTACCCTACGCTTTTTTGACTCAGCGTGCGCAAAATCGAGTTTTGCGCACGTAGTGTCAAAATAGTACATTCCGATACTAGTGCGCGAATGTAATTTTAGCCTTGTGTGAATGTTTGCGCACAAGTGAAGCGAGTGTGCCGGTTTTGACTTGATGTTTACCACCACTGTAAAAAATACGTTGTAAATTTACGCTGGGAATCGAGGACATAAAGTTACTTATGATTACTAGGGGAAATTTACGTAAATTCTATAAAAATATGAAGGCAGTGTAAAATCACAGCATATGGGAAAATTCCCAGTTGTTCTTTTGGGATGAATAGAATTCAAAAACATTTTTTGCTTTTTATGTATGAAATTGCACTTACGATATATGTCAGAATGTCGTATCTGTTTATAAATTTATTTTGACAAAGTTATTAAATAAAAACTGTTAATACGAGCAAAGAAACTTTAACTAATTTTTATTTATTTATCTTTTCAATTCAAGGGAATTGAAATTTTTGCTACAAATCAGCTCCATGCATCGGGCGTGTATGTGTATGTAGTATAGTAGTTCTCTTACGATCCACTGGGAAATAGCAGTAGAAATAATCCAACAGATGACGCTCCGAATAGGTAGGCTGGTTTTTGCATTGCCTTGCATTTAACGGAAGTTAAAGTTAATCCGTTAATCATTAAATTTAACTTTTTATACGAAGAAAAAAAATTTCCCCTTTCCGCCGAATCCATCTAAAAATGTATCAAGACTGTAAAATTTCCTTTTGAAGGACTTGGGATCATTAGAGTCTATAATTTGTGAAATTTACAAAGATTTTGCGAAATATGATGCTCCGGGCCCTCATACACAGTTGTGACGGAAGAAACAGTGGATGAAGTAGAAAAATATTTTTCAGAAAATCGAAATTCCACCGTTTGAAAAATTGCTGCAGTACTAAACATTTCAAAATTTTTGCTACATAGGAATGTAAAAAACTTTTTGAAATTACATCCACACAAAATAACAACTCATTAGATATTAACAACAAGATCTATGGAGGGGCGCGTAAAATTTTGCAAGACCGTAACAGAGATGTTTGAATCTATATTTACAATGTATATGAAAATCGAGGGATTGGTTTCGGATACCCTAAATTTGCTCGCGGAGAAATTTAGTGGCCACCATACTCCCCAGATTTGAACCCCTGTGACTTTTTCTTATGGGGTTACATTAAAGATCACTGTTATTCCGAAAATCCAACAACAACGAAAGAATTGATTAAAGCTATTAGAAAAACTGTAAATAGTATTTCAGATAAATTTTTAAGTAGAGTTTTGTATAGTTTTCGAAAAAGAATTGATGGTTGCTCGAGTGGTAATGGTGAACACTTCGAAAATATTTATCACTAAATTGATCGATTTAAAAAAATGTGAAATAAGTGTATTAATAGTATATTGTGCAATAAGTGCGGGAAGTCACGGATTGCCCACGAGTGCGCACACCTGCACGAGTGGACAATCGGTGACCCCGCACTCATTGCTCATACTATTTTTTTTACAAGTGCGT
>JAUESH010031598.1:0-10523 GCA_032275165.1 Synergus magnus
GGATTAAAAGAGGTAGGAGCGAATTGTGATTGACAAGGAGATAGAAAGAGATAGACAGGAATAGGTGAGAGATAGAAGGGGATAGATAAGTGAGGATTGAAAGAGATAGGAGCAATTTTAATTCAGATGGAGATAGAAAGAGATAGTCTGGAATAGGCAAGAGATAGATAAAGATAGAGAAATGTGGATTGAAAGAGGCGTGGATGTGGATTAAAATGGAAATAGAAGGGGATAGACATGTATATACAGAGATAGAAAGAGATAGAGAAGTGGGGATTGAAAGAGATAAGCGTTGATGTGGATTGAAATGGAGATAGGAAGGGATAGAGAACTGGAGGTTGAAAGAGATAGAAGCGAATTGAGATTGACAAGGAGATAGAAAGGGATAGGATTTCTATCTCTTTACTTCCAGCAGTGTTGACATTTCACTGATTTCCCTAACAAATTTCTTTTTCCTTGACATTTTCCTGACTTCCCTGACATGTGGCCACCCTGTTCAACGATGACGTGAAATTCAAATATGTATATAGATCATTCTCACAAAGTTTATGTTTTGATGTCTCTACATTATATCACAAATTTTAAGTTTTAAATAGTCTCTTTTTAATTTTATATATACTTATTTAAATGATATCTACCAAATCCCATTTAAAATATTAGGTTAAAAACATTTTTCAATAAAAATTATTCAATGATGTTATCATTTTTTTCAAAATTACGTCTCCCTACTATAGAATAAGAAATTTAATTAATTATTGTGGTCGTTTAAGAAATATATGGGGCATTATTTCTCAAGTGTACCCACCCTGAAATTTTACTTTGTCTGATAGAACTCAAACTTGGGCAAAGTGTAGTCCTATCAGATAGTACTTTACCGGAAAAAATTTTTTCCGATTGTATACAAATTGACCGAGGTAGGGGAGGGGGAATTTTTACGAGTTTATGCTGGTAGACCCTATTTCAAACGTGCTAAACTCCTTTCGTATGGAATAAAAAAAAATTGGTCCTGTATGTTTTTCATAGACTTTTTCCTAATCTATCGAATGGTTATAACCATTTTTTCAAAAATTGAAAATTATACCTCTTTTTTTGAAAATCAAAAATATTTTTGACATTTTTTTTATGAACTTTTTTTCCTTTTTTTTCAAGAAAAAGCTCAAAACTTTATCTTTTGAAGCCCTGAAATTCAAGATGTCGTTTTTTTTTGTTTTCGATAAATTAAATAAAGAGTGATGTGATGCACCGACGCACTGCCGGCAATATCTTCCGGAATACTTCAAATTCAGAGCTAAAATTTTTAACAGACATTTTCAGATACTTTTTCTCGTCGATTAAACGAAAAAAAAATCGATTTTTTTCGGTCTTGAGGGACTGACCCCCTTAAGAAATTCAACTTGGTACATAGTGGAATAACTATGCAAAATTCCATCAATTTATCTGTACGCCTTCTCCAGATATTGCAGGATCGACACACACACACACACACACACACACACACAATGATTAAGGACATCATATTATATTTATTCCCCTTGAAAAATGTTTTTAAAAAAACCGTTTCTTGGAAACTGAATTTTGTCATCACTACAAAGCTTCCTCTATGAGGAAGCAATATTTAAACACTCTGAAATCCCACATTAAATACTTTGAAATCTTCTATAATGTTTGGAAATCCTTGGGGAACCTCTAAAATATTTTGAAATTAGTAGGTATGTCTATCATTTTAGGCCTTACTAAAAATGTGTCTGTCATGTGTGAATTTTGGCAATTCTTTTGATAGAACAGGTTAAAAATTGTCGGTTCATAAAAATTGCTGAAACCCATTGAAAGTATATGACGGAAAAGCAGAATAAAAAGACAAGACTTTAAATTAACGCCAATCGAAAATGTATTACAAATATGTCTTATGTTCTATATTACAAGGTGTGATGGGAATTTCGTACCCATATCATTCTAACGAGATCGAACTTTCGAAAATACGTCTTATATTATAAAAAAAAAAGTCGATTAAGGCCATGATCAATTTTCCGATTCCTATCTTACCGGCATACATGTCACTGTAAGATAACTTTTGCTATAATTAAGATATCGAGTTAAAAGCTTGTGAAATCCAAAAAAAGTTCTAAAATACGTTTTTCTAGTGCTAAATATTTAAAATAAAAAAAAAAAGTATAAATATTTAAGAGTAGACAAACATACTTTTTCTTTAATTTTACAAATCTTTAACTTGAAATCTTAATTATAACAAGAGTAATATTGCAGAGAAAAAATACCGGTAAGACCTTTGAGTTCGGATATAAAATATTTAAATACTTAAATTCTAAAAATAAATAAATCGTGTGATGCCTATATAAATTAACTATTAATGAAAAACAATCTTTGTTTATAATCTCGATGTAGTCGGAAAGATAAAAGCTCTTCTCGTTAAATTGACATGAATTTCTAGGGTCATTATTTTACAGTAAGCATAAATCAAAAGCAAACGCGACTTTTCGTAGATTTTAACTTGATCACTAATACCTCTATTACTATATCTTAATTCGCTAGATATTTGAGCTGGGAAAGTGACTGATTGAAGTTTGTCTTTCTTGAAATAAGAGAAAAGTACTTTATACACATTTCAAAAAGTTCAGCAGAATACAGAAGCATTGTGGAAAGATCCTGAATATAAATTACTACTTAAGAAAGAATAATAGGCACTAGAGACACGAGATGTAAATAAAAGCAGCAAAAATAACAAACTTAGTCGCAGATCATTTTCTTTCAAACTTATATAATTATTGATTTATACAAATAATTATAAATCTTCGCTTTACAACCTCTTTTCAATGTGCAATAGCTATTTAAAACATTTGAAATGCTTTTTCAGAAATAAGGGGTAAAAATGTGTTTACTTTAAGGGCATGTGGTAATTACCATAAGAGCAAATTTATTTTCCTCAACTTCACGCTCACAATAATAAATATTTTTTGCTAACACTAGGCCATTTACCTCCATTTCGTTCAGACAAAGGTAAATGGCCTAGTTTTGGCAAAAAATATTTTTATTATTGCAAGCGTAAAGTTGCGGAAAATAAATTGCTCTTATGGTAAAGTATCACATGCCCTTAAGTTTAAAGCAATGTATTACATATTCGACCCTACCTTACCGACATATTTTCCTCTGCTACCAGTGCCCCCAACTCGAGCCCCGTACTCTATTACGCATGCGTCGCGATCAGCATCTGATTGGTTGCTATTGGCGCGGAGTTTGAAATGCTATAAAATATTTTAGCATTTCAAACTGCGCGCCAATAGCAACCAATCAGCTTCTGAGCGCGACGCATGCGCAGTAGAGTACGGGGCTCGAGTTGGATCCACTGTCTGCAACATTACTTCTAAATTTATTGAGATATCAAATTGAAAATTTGCTAAGGTAAATTTATCTGGTCATAAATTTTTATTAAAATATTCAAAAAATATTTTAAAAATTCAAAATAATTTTTTAATAAATTTAAATATTTAGGACCAGATAAACGTACCTTAATGCTTTATTTTTAATTTAAAAAATTTTCAATTTGATATATTAATAAATTTAGAAGTAACGTTGCAGAGAAGAAAATGTCGGTAAGGTAGGGATCGGATAACTAATACATGGCCTTAAGGGCAAATGGAAGATGTGTCTTTAGCCATATATATTTGGC
The DNA here is from genome assembly GCA_032275165.1 of Synergus magnus. Lineage (NCBI taxonomy): Eukaryota > Metazoa > Arthropoda > Insecta > Hymenoptera > Cynipidae > Synergus > Synergus magnus. Next base: position 3,683 of record JAUESH010031598.1, read on the forward strand.
CAACTTTCTCGAAAATAAATAAAATATATTTTATGCAGCAGGCATCGGTGGGTAAATCTTTTCCTCATTGCTGTTTATTGCGCAAAATGTATTTTATTTATTTATTTATTTATTTACGAGAAAGTTGGCGTAATATATATAGCTAAAGTCACGCCTTCCATTTGCCCTTAAGTCTAAGAGAAATTATGATTTTTTCTAAGTAATTGAATATACAATTAATTAATGCGAATGAGTATTAGATCGGTGTTATTTGGAAGGTAAGATTCAATTAAAGTCGAACCGCTATTCACTTACTGGAAATAAAACGCCTAAGGAAAAAATTGAAAGGCAAAACATTATCTAAAAAAATTCAGCGGAATGTTTCATCAGTCATGCATTAAATAGTCGCATTTCTATTTTTAGTGGCGGAGTTAATCTTCAGACCAGAATAAATATATTCGTAATACTTCAAGAATTTATTAGTACTCTAATCAAAGTTTTTCTCTCCATTCCTTCTTCTCGGAAAGAATAAAAATATTTTTTTTGAGTTATGTGCGAGAAAAAACTGTAAACTTTGAAAAAAGATTAAGAGATTAAAAATACTGGTAAAGTAGAAAATAAAATTTTATAAAAATTAGAAGCAATTAATATTCTTGAGATAGTGATTTAAGATTGATTTAAATTTAACCAGTTGTTAAAGATAAATTGAACATTCACTTTTTCTCTCCTGATATAATTTTTCATAGAAAATCGACCGATCCGAATATGAACAATATATACAGCGACGTAATAATTTAATTCGCATCAACGCAGTTCTGAAACATTTTTGCGTTTTCTCAAACTCTGTAAACAAAGTTAAATAAAAGTTACAAAATATAAGCGAATCAATAAAAAGATTCCCAATATGTACAATTTTTCCAATATATCCAAGACGTTTCTGCGAGTCAGCGTATTTAACAAATTAATTTTTACGTAGATTCGTCATCTAGAATTCATTGATCTTTGCAAAAATATTTTTCTAGCATGCTTTCGTCAAATATTTGTTTTTTTTTCACCTTGGAAAGGTTTCATTTAATAATAAGAAAGCTATTCGATTTCAGAATTAAATGGTCACTGTTACGTCTCAGGAATAAAAATTTCGACAGGCTTATCTTGAGTTTTTGTCATGGACCGCATTGCACGTCTTTTCTCTTCAATCATTTGCCGTCGAGATTGTTCTCTGGCTTCTCGTGCCTTTTTGCTCGCTTCACTGGTGGATGTAGATTTTACTTTTGGCAAATGAGTCGAACGACGTTTATGCGTATTTCCATTCTGTGGAGTAGCGGGCACGGATATTTTTTCTGGAACAATCTGAAATAAAGGAAATTCTTTTAAATTTATTTTTCGACGAAAAAACATTTTCAACAAAAAAATTCAGTTTTCTTAAAAAATAGTTGAATTTTCAACCCAAAAAGTAAATTTTCAACTGAATAGTTTACTTATCAATAAAAAATAGATTTTTAAATTAATATTTCAATTTTTAACAAAGAAAAATGAATTTCCAATGGAATAGTTGAATTTCCAACAAAGAAAATTAACTTTTAACTAAAAACAGACGAGTTTTCAACGGAATAATTTAATTATCAACAAAAAAATTATTTATTAACCAGAAAAGTTAATTTCTAACGGGATAGTTTACTTTATAACCAAAAAAGAACAATGACTTCAACAAAAAAAGTAGATTGTCAAACGAGTAGTATACTTTTCAATCAAAAAAATGGATTTTCAACTAAAAACATGGATTATCAACTAAATATTTGAATTTAAAAGCAAAAATATAATAACTGTATGGTCAACAAAAAAAAATTAATTTTCAAGTAAAAATAGTTAAATTTTCTTATGGGGTATTATGGATTCAGGAAAAAGGAAAATTTTCTTGAAAACAGAGGATAAAAAAGAAATTAAAAAAAAGGAGTAAAACAGGAAGGATATGTGAATGGATGTACGAAATTTTTTTGAGTATTATCAGATCAAAGTATAGGAATTAGTAAGGATACTTATTTGGAATTTCGTAGTACTCCACTTTTTCTTCAAGGATTTGTCCTGAGCCGACCTTGGCCTTCTTCCATCTCTGAATAAACTGAACAATACTTGAAATTTTTTGAAATCTTGGTATTCTCTGAAATCTTTCAAGTACCATCAAATTTGTTCAAATCGCGAATAATTCTTTAATTCCCTGACCATTAATTAACATTTAAAAATCAGAATTCTCTCAAAAAAAAAAAAAACAAACATATATCATAAAAATGACTACTTTAGATTATACAAAAAACTTTGTTCTCCAAGGATTCTTTGGAACTGTTTTAAATTACTTGAAAAAACTTAAAATGTTTTAAATTCTTTTGAAATCTCTGTGAATTATTTGAAATAACTTGAAATATCTTGATCTCTTTACAAATTCCTAGACATTTTTTAAAATCATTTAAAGTTCTTTTGAACTGTTTTAATTTACTTGATACAATATATTGACATACCTTGAAATTCATTAAAATCAAATGAAATCTCTTAAATTTCTTTGAAATACTTTACAATATGTAGAAATGACTTGCAAACCCTTAAACTTTTTTAAATCACTTGAAATCTCTTAATATCCATAAACATTTTTAAAAATCATTTTAAATCCTTTTGAACTGTTTTAAATTACATACTTGTGAATTACATTGAAATCTCTTGAAATTCCTTAAAATCCATTAAAATCACTTAAAATGTCTTGAAATATCTTGAAAATTCTTAAGTTCTTTTGAACTCTATTGAAATTTAATTATTTAATAGATATTGAAATCCCTTGAAATCCCCACAGTTTTTTAAAATAAAAAAAAAAGCATTTACACAATTCACAGGATTACCACCATTCTCTTTATTTTTCAAAAAAAAACCAAACAGACATCATGAAAATGACGAATTTAGATTATAAAAAACTTTTTTTCTCTAAGGAGCAATATTTGCAGGAATTTATTTTCAAGAGTACCAAAATTAGACTAAGCATTCCATAAACGTACAAATACAAGGATAATCGACACAAGGTTCTGTTGGATTTAAAAAAATCACAGGCCTCCCTAATATTAATTCCTGGGCTCTCATTTTCTGAGGATTCTATAAAAGAATTGATTCTTTTTGATTCGACCTTGAAACAGCCACCGTGATTTCTTTCCCTCCTTACAGGCATATATCCATCATATCCGATTAGCGACTTATCATTCGATCTTCTGTAGGCATTTGGATCAAAAATATTCTTAACTTTAGATCTCGAGTGAATAATTCTTGAAGTTTCGAACATCACCCTCGCTAAACTCGTTTCTGAATCGCAAAAACTAACCAAGGATATTGTATTAGGAGATATAGATCGATTTTTCAACTTGAATTCCTTAATTTCCTTCATTTCTGAATTCTCCCAGGGAATGACGTTTGAAACGAAACGATGGAAAGTTTTCGTCTTTTCCAACAAGTTTCGTAACTGAAGATCCACTGAACTTTCTTCTGCAACTCTCGCACTCAGTGGCTTCAAAGATTCCATATAATTTTGATTCTCTGCTTCTTCAGTTTCCTTTTTCCCCTTCTGAAGAATTTCTTCATGACAATCGGATTCTACATTAAAATCTGGTATCAATTTCGAATTATGCCTTTTAATTGGATTTACTACCAATTTTGCTTTTCTTTTCATATCATATTTTTTCATTTTACCCAACTTGCTCGCATTTTTAACTAAATGAGTTTCTTTCGACTGATTCGAAAAATCCGTTAAAGTAGTTTTGGTCGCCTGAACATTTGACTGTGATTGGACACATACCATTGACCTTGAATCAAATTCTCCAGCAACTTTGCTACAATTTTCCTTTACCAAGTTTCTTCTATCGTTAAACGATAATTTCTTTACTTTATCCTCAGATTCTTCCAAAGAATTTGTGCCAATGGATTTTAAACTTTTTTCAATTACGACAGTTTCAGTACTAGTGAAATTTCTTGATGAATTTTTTGAGCTTCTCACAATTTCAGCTTTTTCTGATCCAATTTTTAAATTCTTATTATCGTTCAGTTGTTCCCTTTCCAATGATCTCGAATCTCTTTTAAAAATAGGCGGATTTTCCTGATTTTTTCTTGATGAAAATGACGAAGATCTCTTATTTCTTGTCAATTGTGCTTTACTTATAACTGGAATTTGAATTTTACTTTCCTCAAATTTATCATTCAAATTTTCTTTCTTGCCACAGAAAGACGGCGGCCTTAATTTAGAGATTTTGGGTACTTTCAAGTCGAAACTTAAACATTTATCTTCTTTTTTGTTACTCTGCAAATACATATTGCTTTTATTAACATTTTTAGGACTTTTATCACAGACTGGAATTTTCTGTCGATTCAATGAAGTTCCTTTTTTCTTTAAATTTCTACAAATCTTGTTTGCAACTTTGAGATTTGTCCTCTCTCTTTGGACTGGAATATGAGACTGTAGATTTGACTTTAAACTGTTGCTGCTTTTTTCTACAGTCTTATGTGTTTTGAACTTGAGACTATTTTCGAGATTGCCAACAACATTTCGTGTCAATAAATGATCTTTTTTACGTTCAGAATCGTTTAAAGATCCCCTTTTCAAATTCAGGTTCGAGTCGTCTGCAAAAGTTACACTGAGCTTCGATTTTTGTCGGGAATCGAGGGATCGAGATCTGAGAGAAGTTTTCCCGCAGATGTTTTTTTTATCCCGAGATTCTCGAGTTTCTTTCCTAGAATTTAGCGACGAATTTTCCCTCAAACTTGTAGAAATATTCATAACAAGTTCACTATTTAAGGATTTCTTTTTTTTAAGTGAACTACAAAACGTTTTTTGTCTTTCGAGGACTGTTTTTACTGCTTTTACTTCTGGACTGCAAGATCTCGGTCTCTGTTCATTAACTTTAACAATTTGCTGTACTTTACCTGCATTTATCTGTGCAGAGAAATTTTTTCGAGAATTTAGGGAATCATCTCTACGTGGTATTAAATCAGAGAAACAAATTTTATCCTTGCGCGATCTGCCCCTTGATTTATTTTCAATGTTTTCCGGCTTTTTGGTTTCCTGTATTTCAAAATTTAACTCAGGCTTCGTCGTCTCCAGTGAAGTTTCCTTCTTTTCTGAATAATTTAACTTTGGCTTTTCAAAATTTCCGGGAAATGATCCTGAGATAGCAGATTTCACAGAAAAAGGCGCGCAATGTCCCACTACTAAATAATTATCTTTCACTTTGTCGCAAGGAACTTCAGGACAGAAAAAATTTCCTATTTGGGATTTTGAACCCAAAATATCAGGATTTAACTCTTGCTTGTTGGATTTTTCAGGATTAGTGGAATTTATACAATCGTCGAAATCCTTGAAAGTTCTGGAATGTGGTCGTCGAATTTTCGATTTCGAATCTGTATCTAATTTTGTCTCAAATTTCTTAGCGATATTCTGATGAATTTTCTGGTTCATTTCTACTTTGAGTTTTTTGGATTGGATAGGGTCCGATATTTCATGGGAAGGTTTGGAGCTTTTCAACTTCTTGGTACGTCGGGATGTTGAGGATGAGGACGAGGATGATTTAGAATTAATACTGACTGGACATACCTCTTGCCACTGCGAATTTTTAAGTCGCTCAATCTGTTCAAATAGCTCGTGAACTTGAACCACTTGCAACATCAACATGTCCCAAAATCCTTCCAGATCTTCACTCTTTGTTGGAAACTTCTCACCTTCCACTTGATTCTGTTAGAAAAAATAATTTCTGTTTAAGAATCTCGTTTTTTACTAATCCAAAATAGATTTCTGAAGCGGAAATTCATTTGCAGTCATCAAAGTACGTATTGTTATTAAAAAAAGGTGAAAAGGTGATTTTTTAAATAAAAATAGATGACAAAAAGTTAAAAGAAACTTAAACTAGCAGAGCAGAGATACTAAAAAACTTGGTTAAGTGTAAAAAAAAAATGGAATCTAGTCCATGTTAATAAAATTTAAATTAAGAATTCAAAAGAATATAAAAAGAATTGAAAATAAGTCAAAAGAATAAAATAAAAAAAAAACTTTTAAAAAATCAAGGGAAAGGGAAATTCTATAAAATTCAAGGTAAATTGAAAAGAAATCACAAAAATTCGTTATAAACAGGAATTTGAAAAGATTCAAACGATTTTAAAAGATTTTTTTTCGTAATTAACAAGGTTTCAAGATATTTTGAGTGATTTTGAAGAATTTCAAGGGATTTAAATCAATTTATAAAGATTTTAAAGAATTGCAAAGGAATTTGAAAGAATTTCAAAATATTTAATATCAATTTCTAAGGAATTTTAAAAAGTTTCAAGATTTTTATAATTTTTCCAGAGATTTTTAATGACTTTGAAGAATTTCAAGCAGGGTGGCCACAAGATTCAATATTTCAATTTCCCTGACATTTCCTTTACTTTTCCCTGACTTTCAGACAAATTTACCTGACAGAAAAGTATTACAAATGCAAACAAATTTTCAATAATAATGCTATAGAAATTTTTTAGAAATTTCGTATAATATCACTTTAAATCTATTGAAATTTAAAATCATTTCTAATCACTTAAAATTTCGTAAAAATCTCTAAAATTCACGATAACGTTGGAAATCTCTTCCAATTCCTTGAAATTTCTAGAAACATCTTAAAATTCCGCGAAATCCTTACAAATTTGTTAATATTCCATGAAACCCCTTAAATATTCACTAATTCTTTTCTCAAAAGTTTTGAAATCCCTTAGATTCCATGAAAACTTATTCAATTCCTTACACGGAAAAAAAAAGTTCATTAAATTTTATAGAACTAGTCCTATAGTAGAGGATAAGAGCGAACCTAGAACA
>JAUESH010031806.1:0-10489 GCA_032275165.1 Synergus magnus
CCTAATCTTTCCATTTCTCTATTAATTTTGTTTACTTCTTCTTTTAATTTATTCATTCTCCTAATTTTCTTTTCTCTATCATCAATTTCACTATTATTATCCTCTGTAGGAAATTCCCAACTTTTATTTCTTTCACTAACTCTATCTTCTCGAGTCCCTTCCAATAATCTAACCTCATAGGACGCACAGCGTCAATAATCAAAATTTGGGCACGGCGAGATGACCAATAAATTTCAGGGATGATCGCACAGTAACCAAGCATCAAAAATCCACAGCGTGGCAACACACAACAAGGACAGCGTCCTGACACAGTAACCAGACAGCTTGGCAAATTGGGCGCTTTGGCAGTCCAGCGGTAGCGCGGCAACACGACTGGAGTAGGGATGTTCGATTCTTTAAAAAGAATCGATTCTTGAATCGATCTTGAAATCGTTCTTCCAGAATCGATTCACATAAAAAATCGAACCCAAAGAATCGATCTAGCAAAAATCGATCCAAAATATCGTTCAAGTAAAAAAACAAAAATTTTTTAACAGGTTTTTTAAACAAAATACATTTTACATTATTTTTTAAAATAGAATAGTATTTTAATAACATGTTAATTATTTAGTAGAATGAATAGAATAATAGAATGCGTATTTCCAGTGCTATCAGATCGCGGACCGGCGGAGTCGGCGCAGTGCGATATTACATATCTAGCCAATAGAAATTTAGCGGGAATTTTAAATCACTATGTACGTACTTTAAATTATATCAGCAATATTATTATAAAAAACTCAAAATAATTTTAGGAAAATTTCTATTCTGCACAAGATGGTTGAGGAAAATTGTAAATTGGAAGGAAAGAAGATTTTTTTTTAACTGCTGATATAATTTTAAATACGTATATAGCGATTTAAGATTCCCGCTAAATTTCTATTGGCTAGCTGTGCAATTTCGCACTGCGCCGACTCCGCCGGTCCGCGATCAGACAGCACTGCGTTTTTCAATAAAATGACAGAGGTTCTGTGAATTACTAGGAGAATATCATTGGCCGAAATGTTTTTATTACGATCAGTGGAGATTGGTGGAGATTTCACGCGAGCGCGGCCAAAAGAGATATTGCGCAGCAAAGAAATATCAAAGAATCGAAGCGTCGATTCTTAGCATGAAGGATCGATTCATTCAAAAGATCGAAGATAAAGAATCGATTCAAAAGATCGATTAATCGCACCCTTTGGACCGATCTTGGCAGAATCGAATCGAGATTGAACATCCCTAGACTGGAGGCTCGGAGAGACCAAACGAGACAGCGAGTGGACGCTTCGCCTTCGCTGCATAGCGACAGCGTCTCCCGCTCAGATCATGTGATCGCAGGGGCGGATATATTAGTTTTAGTTAGGGGGCCTTTGTAACACCGTTACATCGTAATTTTATGAAAAATTAAAAAAAAATTGGAAAAAGTTTTAAAAATATGTATATATAATATAAATTTTAAGAAAAAATATTTCAATGCAAACTCGAATATATTTAAGAACTCTAAAGTAAGGCCCCACTATTTGGCTAATAGATTTTTAATTATTGCATTGCATCCTCGATTGTCATCTTAAAGATCGGATAACGGATATATAGACCTGACCGTTTCAGCCCTCACGACCCTCTATAGGTTTATAGGTGAAACTCTCGAGCATTAGGACTTGCATCCCAGCCTACACCGGGGAAAATGTGTGTCGTGGTAAATAGAGGTAGATTTGGCTAATAGATTTTTAATTATTGCATTGCATCTTCGATTGGCATCTTGAAAGATCGGATAACGGATATATAGGCCTGACCGTCTCTGCCATCACGAACCCCTGCAGCTTCTATAGGTAAGACTCTCGAGCATTGGGACTTGTATCCCAGCCTACATCAGGAAAATGTGTGTCATGGTAATTAGAGACAAATTTATGATCTATTTGGGAAGCGAACAGGGATCTAACCCTTTATGTATATACACAATTGCGTTCACTAACTGCCCGTCATTTGCCGGAAAATTATGACTAACCGCCATCTTGATAAAACCACGGATAAAGCGTTTCACTTCTGAGTGTGTATCCCCTGCTACGCAGATTTTCGACATTTTCCTATCTGGTGGGGGTAGGACCCACGGTTACAGGCAAGGGGTGGGGGGTTGGCACCATAGTGCGGTGCAGGGGGGATGGGAAAGTGGAGGGGGTGTCTGTCCATAGTGGCCCCTTACTACTGATTCCGTAGAATTTTAGGGGATTTAAAAAGATTTCATTCGTGTTTCAAAAGAATTGAAGTGATATTATGCGAAATTCTTTTTAAATTTCAATAGCATTATTATTGAAAATTTATTCGCATATTTAATTAAAATTCCTTATAATTCTTAAAAATCTCTTAAAATTTTGATGAATTCCTTTAAAATTTCGCGAAATGTACTAAAATACCTTAAAATTCTACGAAATGTTTTAATAATACTAAAAATCTTTTGAATTTTGTAAAAATCACTTAAAAATCGTCGCTATATTTTAATATTATTTATTTCTATAGTTATTTTCCTGTAATGATTTTCCTATAATGTTTTTCCTACAATTATTTTCCTATATTCGCGAAAAAATTATAGGAAAATAATTATAGGAAAATCGTTATAAGCCTATACTGATTTTCCTATAAGATTTTTTCGTAAGGGTAAACTAGGGAAGTTGACTATATGAATGCGTGCGAGAATGTTTATAATAAAGAAGTTAGGAGAAACTTTCTTAAGAAATCTAAGAAGATTTAATAAACTAAAAGCAGATTTATGAAGACGTTTTAAAAGCGCTAAGAGAGTAGGAAAACCTAAAGGAAATCATAAAAAACGATAAGTTTGACAGCATGTTTAGCTATAGGACCCCATGGCACTTCAATTTGTTTCGATGAAGTTGTCGCGAGATCGGTCTTGGCGCCAGTCGAGGCTGGTCGTAAAACCATTCCGAGAATCGAGCTTAGATCATCCTTAAGGGACACGTGCGTATGAAGGACTTGATATGATTGGCTAAAAAGCAATAAAAGAAGTAGAGTAGGGTTGCGCAAGGGATCTCGCGAGATGCGCGAGGACCTCAGGAGCTCATTTGAATCAATTTGAAAGATCAGATTTTGATCGACTCGCGACGGCGAAGCTCTGTCACTCTGAAAATTAAACTTGAGAATATTGTCAGAATCGGACTTAGAAATATTTCGGTAGAATCGGACTTTAAAATATTTGGTTAGAATCGGACTTTAAAATATTTCGTTAGAATCGGACTATAAATATTTTGTTAGAATCGGACATTGAATATTTCGTTAGAATCGGATTAATAAAATTGTGTATTGATAAAATCGACTAAATAAATTTTGTGGTTAAATTTGAAACAGAATAATCTTTTCGTAGTTATTTTTACCTTTAAAACTATTGAAAATTTCAGTGAACGAATTTATGGACATCGATGCTGAAGTGAGGACCAATTTTCGACGAAATAGCTCTTCAGCTTTGAGAATGGAAATTGCCTAACGTTTCGAAAGTGCTCCGGAAATTGGTGGTGCGGCTCCCTCTCTGGATTTCTGTATTACCGACGCGAGTCAAACTAATTACTTTCTCCGGTGCCGGTTGTCAAATACATCTTTTGACGTTACAAATGCAATCTGCAACGTCACATAGTTTAGGAGAAAAAAATTCAAACGCAACGTCTTGCATGTCGAAGCCTCAAGAGATACACGGTGTGCTTGAACCAACTTTTAATCCAAGGTCATAAAACATCAAATTTTCTTTTTTAGTTCGATTTAGAGGCTCAAAAATAGTGCGTAAAAAAATTTTGAGCCAAATCCCCCGAGCCGTTTTTGAGGGAAGTGTTTCTTATGGGTTAAAAATAAGTTTTTAAAAAAATGTGATGCATGTTAATTTTTATCACTTTATTTAACGAAATATGGTAAATAAATATAATATCAGTCCATATCAATACTGAAACAAAAACAAATTTACTAACTAAAAATATATAATAAATAAATTGATTAATTTTTGTTTCAGTATTGATATGGTCTGCATAGCTAAAAATTAAATTTTCGAGTCTTTCCGAAATTTCTCCTCTGCCCCGATTTTTTTCTCCTTTAAATATGTGATAGGGCATCAAAAACTAAGAGGCACGTGTTTTTTCTTAGCTGCCCAAAATGAGTTTTAAGGGGTAAAATAAGCCCCTAAATTTACGCTCAAAAATGATATTTTTATTATTTTAAGCACTTATAGCCGACAGATTTCAATGAAACTTGGCAGTAATTATGTGTACATCAAAACATATTTGACAGATCGACCAACTGTTATTTTTCACCCTTATAATGGGTAAAACTACCCTCAGTCGTATATACCCCTAATACAAAATCTAGCTTAAATTTGATAATAAATTATTTTTAATTAAGAAATAATTTATTCTTATTAAATAATACAATAAAAAGAAGTTTTGGAAACGCATGATATTAATATACCTTTATTTGGAGGTAAACAACCCTTAAATGAATAAATTGTGAAATTAACACTTATTGAACTTCACAAAAGAATTAAGGAATTTATGAAGGTAAAGCTGTGTTTATTATTGTCACATTATTCTCTGTTGAGTTTATATTTTATACTAACGGAGTGGACACTGCGAGAGTAACGTACATGAACAGAAAACTGAAGGCAAATATATTGTAGTCACGTCAATACCAAATGGTACAACTTCAAAAATACAACCACTAGATGTTTATGGATTATGAGTTGACTTCGCTTTTGGTGAGAATACACAAATAAAATGTGCAAAAAAACCTCTTCTAAATTAGTAAATTACTAAAAGTTTAGGCAGCATTAGTAGAAAATGTAAACACAACAGAGAATAATGTGACAATTATAAACATAGCTTTACTTTCATAAATTCTTTAATTCTTCTGTGAAGTTTCTATGAGGGTAGTTTAAATGATTAAATTAGCAACTTATAAATGCGAAGGGTGATTAGCCCTTTAATAAGGATGTAATAATATCAGTACTCTCATATAATACTACTGTTACTTAAATTAACAGAGTTATGCTTCAAAATGCGGAAATTGTAGTTCAATAAGTGTTAGTTTAACAATTTATTCATTTAAGGGTTGTTTACCCCCAAATAAGGATATATTAATATCAGGGGCTTATTTCACGCCTTGAAACTAATTTTGCGCAGATAAGAAAAAGCACGTGTCTCTTAGTTTTTGATGCTTTATCACCTATTTAAAAGAGAAAAAAATCGGAGGCGGACACCTAAAAACTTTCATCGTAAGTGTCCCATAAAAAAACGTTTAACTTGAAACTTATAGAATTTTTTAAGATTAATAATTTTTCCTTTCACCATTTTTTCGAATTTCCCATCACGTGACCGTAAACTTCTATTTTGTGCTATTTAATAACGTTTATTATCAATAAAATGATAAGTACATGTCCGATCAAAAACATTTTCCGATAAAATTTGTAGAACTTTTTCAGCTGAATAATTTTGCTCTGAGATATTTTGTTGTATCTTCTATAATTTAGCCGGAAAAGGGATTTTATGAAATTTGCAAAACCATTCTTGATGGATAAAACCAGAACCGTTGGTCAAAAATAACTGGGTAACGGAGAGGATCTTTTTGGAAAGTCCCTAGAAAATTGTAACAAAGCGCAATCTAATCCAACAGGTTATTCAGAAGTTATGGTGGAACAGACTACGACAACGACGACGACGACGACGACGACAGACAGACAGATAGATAAAACCCATAAAAAAACACTTCTCAAAAACGGCTCGGGGGATTTGGCTTAAAATTTTTTAGCGGAATATTTTCGAGCCCCTAAATTGAATCCAAAAAGAAAATTTGATGTGTTATGATCTTGGATTAAAAGTTGGTTCATACCAAAGTAACTTACTAAAAGATGTACAAGAATACAATGCCCGACATATGTAAAAATAAATTATTCTTTGTGCTGGTATTGATATGGACTCATATTATATTTATTTACCATATTTCGTTAAATCAAGTGAAAAAAATGAAAATGTATCAAATTTTTTTGAAAATTTTTATTTTTAACCCATAAAAACACTTTTCTCAAAAACGGCTCGGAGGATTTGGCTCAAAATTTTTTGCGCACTATTTTTCAGCCCCTAAATTGAACTGAAAAAGAAAATTTAAATTGTTATGACCTTGGATTAGAAGTTGGTTCAAACACACCGTGGATAGCGTAGACCTTTTTTTGGTAAACATCATATCTTTGGTTCTAATTAACCGATTTAGCTTTTGACGTCTCAAATTTTTTGTAATAAAACGTACTATCATATAAAAAAAACTTTAAAAAAATGTTATGGACTTTTTTGTAAACTCAAAAAACAAAAATTGCTTTTTTGAAAAAAGTACATTTTTAATTTTTTCGTTGTTTTTGCCAAATAATGGTCTACATATACTTTACGTATCCTGTAAATTTCATCGTGGACAGACAGTAATTTAGGAGAAAAAAATTCAAACGTAACGTTTTGCATGCCGAAGCCTCGAGGCATAGCGTTGACCTTTTTTTTTTGTAAACATCATGCATGACGAAGTGTGTTTGAATTTTTTTCTCTTAAACTACTGTCTGACCCACGATGAAATTTAAATGAATAGTTAAACCTTCACACAGATTAAATTAAATTCTAAAATAATTATTTATTAACAATACAAGGTGAATTATTTTATCTTGAAATATCGAAATATCTTAAGAAATACACATCCTATGAAAAAAATGTCTGCAATGTATGGGGTGTGAGGTAAATTTTTGCGGAGTCGCTTTTCCTCCTTGAAAATAAAAAGTTTTTATTGTACACATTTTTTTCGTACGATGCGTGTTTCTTGAGATATTTCCATGTCTCAAGATACAACACTCACCTTGTATAGAAAGTTTGAAAATTTTTAATGACCTTCTCTAGCACAGTTTTTGGCAGCAATTCGCTATAGCGAATCTTGATAAGGTTTTTAAAAGAAGAAATGAGTTAATTAACAGATATTAAATCGCGATATGGAGTATGCTCTTAAGAGATAGCATTATCCGCAGCAGAAGTAAGATGCTTGGTGAGAATGGGAGTAAGTGGGCACCATGTTTGAGAACCATACATCCGACGATATTCTGTCTAGTTTAGTTTCCAGTGTTCTTCTTATCTCGCGATGTTTCCTGGACATTGTCCTTGCTAGTAGTTACAGAGCAGCAGCAGATACTCGCTATCTATTGACTTCTTCCAGTCCCCGCAAGTTGTCATCTATTCACTCTTCTTCACCTATTTTTCATTTTTGTACACTGAGAAAATTGTTTTGTTGAAACAAAAAATTTTACTTGGTTGTACAACCAAACTTTTTTGTTATTACAAATAGAAGTAATTAGCAACTATTAGAAAAAAAAGGCAAAAAGAAAACCATAACTTTAAATTGTTTAAATTAAAAAAAAATTAGCAATATATACAGAATTTGAGGCATAAAAATGACTTGTGCAGATTAAATGAGAATCTTAAGAATAATGCAAGAATTAAGAAAATAACAGCTGACTTGAAATATAAAGAGAAGGAAATGATTAAAAACGAAGATTGAAATATAAAGCAAAAAGATACTAGTTATAAAGAAAATTAAATGATTAGAAATAAGAATAGGAATGTTGTTCTAAGAAATAATAGTAAATATAAAAAGGAATAATTATTACGAAATAGAGAACGTTTTAATCGTTTAAGAACAGAAAGTTATATTAAAGCAGAAAAAAATAAAAACTTGAGGATGAAAAGTTGAATGCCAGATAATGATCATTGTGATGTTACAGTTGTCTGCAACACACAAAATTAAAAATTCAATTTAAAATGGAAGCTCGTGCTCTCACAGAGAGCCAAAATTCGGCACTCCTCCTTGTTTTATTTTATTTTTAATACTTTATTGTTTTTCTGTTCTATTTTTATTTTTGCCTTATTCTGTAATTTTATTAAAAATTTAGTCTTTTATTTGATTTTATAAGAATTTTAGGGATGATTTATTTTTATTTTTTTTTGTTTCGCTTGTAAAATTTTCGAGCTTTGGGGTCCTGAGCAGAAGCTACCGACGATCCTACCTCCTACATCATTTGGTCCATCATCACCTCTATCTTCTCGCAATCTTCATTATTGATACACTCCATCATGGATTCTTCACGAGCTTATTATCGCTTTTTATCGTTCTCTCGCTACCATCCTTATTAACGTCCAAGGCAAAGCTGTCAATTCTGCCAATAGTGGACAGAATGGATTGGTATTGGTCTTCCGGATTCTTAGGCGCATCACTGGAAATGGTTGACCGAGGCGGTTACCACAAAATTCTACGTAAGAATAGGTAATCTCGCCTAAAAATTATCTTTATCGCTTTCTGTTACTGAACAGATATATCGTGGCTAATAATGCCTTTTGTCTTGTATCTTTATCTCTGGAGCATCGAAGAAGCAAGGGTTCCTCGTTCTCCACCTCGTCGAAGAATTACAGTCAGCCCTGAAATCATCGTAGGAAGGATTCTTGCCTCTAACTCCCTCTCGTTCGAAGGAGTTCGGAATCTCTGTGTCTATCTACAGCGGCTTATAAGGGGCAATAAAGAAGAAGGAGAAATGATATCGGATAGACAAATCGGAAGCGGACCTCATCAGCTTTCCTTCTCTTGACCGTGAGAAGTTACGAAAATTAGTCTTACGCGCATCAGCCCTTCTCCTAATCGAGTAATTCGTCAAGTTCTACAAATCAAGCAGCGTGCGTGCGAACTTTCTCTTTTACCTTGTCAACTCGACGTGTCAGCACGCAGCTCCCAAATTGTCTTAAGTTCAAGTGTTTAAATTTTTCTTTCATTTTCGATCAGTCTTCGAAGTCTTCTCTATTAAGGAAGGATTCGACCTTCTTCTGAAGATTTAACCAAGATTTTATCCATTTTATCTTTTCTTGTGCATCTTTTACAATTTTATATCGTATCTTAACTCCTTGGCTGAATCATTCAGTATGTAAAGTGCTATCTGTTCACTTGTTAAATTATCTCTTGAATTATTATAAATTTTGTTGCGATTATGATTTATCTGTAAATTATCTTAACGATCTGGAGTGCCGAAAACATAAAATTTAATCGCTTGAGTTTCCAATTTGTGAATATCTTAGTTAATATGAAGTTTAACTGTCAGGATTATTGTATTTAAACCAGAAAATGTATTACAATTTCCCCCAATTTTGTAATCTGCCCTCCCAAAATACCGTATCGTTTATCTGAATTATGTTAAATTTTTATTCCTCTCGTACCATTTATGATGTCCCTTTTCAGTTAAATTATAAAATTCTATCGTGCCATTTTTAGTGCCCTTTTCTCTACTAAATAATAAATTCCTATCGAACTATTATAAATGTCACTTTTATATTAAATTCAAAATTCCTCTCTTGCCATTATTAATTCCTTTTTTTGTAAATATGAAATTCCTACCGTGCCATTATAAAAACCCTTTTTATTGATTTTAGAAGTCTTATTTACTTAACTGGCTATGTTATTTATTCTGCAAATTATGGATTATAAATATGGTGGAGTCCATGTCAAGTGATTACAAGAATTTTCGGCCTTGAAAGGGATTTGCTTGTACACTCAACAGCCGATTCTATGCCGGCTTCGGGTCTGGGCGGAATAGAATCGTACCGTAGATTCAGATAAAAACTCAGGACCGTATATATCGTCTCTAAACCGAGCACCAGTGCGTAGAAAAGTCTGCAAAAGTCGCCTAGAGAGTCGCCACCGTGGTCGCCATGTAAACAAATTCTGATACGGCACTGGCTCTTCGAGCGTTCGAGCTCTTCGAGGGTACATTTAGGCCACGAGGGACGCTGCGGGAAGGGGAACAACCGTGAACCCGGAATATAACTAGTGGGCACAGAATCGGCTGTTGAGTGTAATTGGGTGTAATCAGTTTATATGTACTTTACGTGTCCTGTAAATTTCATCGTGGCGTAAACAGTAGTTTAGGAGAAAAAAATTCAAATGCAACGTCTTAGCCTCGCGGGATAGCGCGGACATCATATCTTTGGTTCTAATTAACCGATTTAGCTTTTTGACATCTCAAATTTTTTTTAACAAAACGTACTTTCATATAAAAAAACTCAAAAAAAAAATTTTTTTTACTTTTTTTTTTGTAAACTCAAAAAACAAAAATCGCGATTTTGAAAAAAAAAAACATTTTCCATTTTTTTTATTTTTTTGCCAAATATAGGTCTACATGTACTTTATGTGTCCTGTAAATTTCATCGTGGCGTAAGCAGTAGTTTAGGAGAAAAAAATTCAAACACAGTTCGTCATGCGTTTGAATTTTTTTCTCCTCAACGAATGTTTACCCCACGATGTAATTTACAGAGCACGTAAGTACATGTAGACCTATGTTACACCCCCCCCCCCTTGCATGAGATTAATTTTTGTTTCTTAAAAAAAGAATCCTCTCTAAAGAAATAGAAAGTAGAAAAAA
>JAUESH010031873.1:0-10477 GCA_032275165.1 Synergus magnus
TTTTGTGTACAAAGACCGCAGCTGATCGTAACGCCATAATTTGGAGGCAGGTCGGCTCCTCCACGATATCTCGGCAAAGGCTTATCGGAAAAAAAAACCGAAGTGTTTTAGATTCGGTATGATAGTGGCTACAAAGTGAACTACGGATATTAATTTTGAACTATTTTTGGTACTTTTAATTAATAAAAACCAAAAAATTTTAAAAAATAATTTTTTTCGCTGTTTTTTGTAAAAAAAAAATATAGTAAAAATCAAAATTTCAATGTGATAAAAGTCCATTTTGTGAGTTCTTATGTGTAGAATATCCCAAGTGCCAATTTCCGAAGGTGAAAAAACGGCCCAGGCTTGGTCCAATTTCGGCAGCCAAAGATCGGCTAACATTATTGGGCCAATATCGTCATTTTAAACCGCCCATTTTGTGCCAGTACAGGCTGTCTGTATTGGCTATTAAAATTTATCGATCTACCGCCGATATTTGGCCCAGCAACGGCACATTATTAGGGCAAGTGTCACTTTTACTACGGCGAATCATTTTTTACGAGGATCAGCCAAAGTCTGGCCCAGTGACGGCACATTACTGGAACAAGTGTTACTTTTTTAGCCAGAGTTGGGCCGACAATGGCAGCCAAGCCTTGGCTGCCAAGTGCAGACCGAAGTTATCATTCCGTGATTGGCGCAATAATGGTGCCAAGCTTCGGCAACACTTTTGCCGACTCTGGACCGTATGTGACTTCGCACTAGGGATGTGGTCAAAATTTCAGAAGGATTGGCCCACTGGTTCCGGGGAAATCGTGGAGGGCGTCCGAAAAACGTTGTTTTGAGAAAAACGCGTTTAAAGTTTTTTAAAATAAATAATCATAAAAAAATCTTACCAAAGATTTGCCTGCACAATATTCTTAGATGCATATACATTCGAAAAATGTAAAAAAAGAAATGTTTTTCTTCTCGAAAGTAACCAACTAGGTTACACCCTTAATTTGACATACGCAAACCCTCTTATCCTCACTTTGAAACGATATTATACTAAAATTTAAGTTAGTTTTATCATTTTCTCTAATATAAATTTCTTCAGTGCAGACATTATTAAAGTTGTCGTTTGTTTCGTAATCCACTGCATCGAAGCTTAACTTATTGATGGTTTTATGTATATGAATTTTCGAAATTTGGAAATAATCATGTATTCCAGCAGATGAAATCATAATACACAAAGAATGAGTGAATTCAGACGACGCATCACTACGATTTCGCCTCCCGCTATTATTATTACTGGGGTTCGTGGCATGCCGTGGCATTTATGTGTTTTTCACGCCTGGAATGCAACTCCCAGCCACCTTCTACCCCTTCCTAAAGACGAAGTACCAATATCGGATTTCCATTTTCCAAAGAAGGCGTCGCTACGACGCTACGATAGCAGCGCCTTCGCCCTTCACTCCTTCAGTTTTTATTCACTGGCGAGGAGAAAAAGTATGCTAGAGCTAGGAAGGGTGCAGCCAAAGAATGAGGAGGTGGCAGGGGTGAGAGTCGGGTGGTTTGGGAGGTTTGGAATGAAGGGTGGAGAAGCTCGAGGCATTATCATACCTTTCCTTTTCTACGCTGTGTTGAATAGTTAGTGAAAGAAGTCTAGAGAAAGAAGGAATAAGAGGAAAAGGTTGGGTTGGGTGCGGCCTCAGGGGTTGCACATTGCCATAGGCTCGCGGTTCAACCCTCTTTTCACTCTAGCGCGCCTCCATTGATTTGCGAAGAAAAACCAGCCAAATACTGCACAACCCTTTAACACTTGTGTAATATGCAATCTGTTTTGGTTACAAGTACATATATCAAGAATTAAAATATGGATTAAAAAGAAATTCAAAATCATCTATTTCCTTTGCGGAGACCATCAGTCGAATTAAATGCTCTTTACATTAGAATTAAAGCATATTATACATCTCAAGCACATAAAAATATGCTTGCGTTATCTTTTTTCCGATAACCACTGAATATTTTTTAAGTTTCTCCAGTTGGTTTTTAGCGGGAAAATTTCAATATTCACTCACTAAATCCTAAGGCGTCAAATTTTGATCTAAAAGTGGATCAAAGCTCATTCGACGCGAAATTCAGTAAGCTTTAGAATAATTGTTTTAAATCTCTCTAGCTTCATTTCTCGCTGAGACGATATTCACGAACATCTAGAAGCATGTTCTTAATAAAAATTTTAATGAAATTTCATAAAATGAAGCACCAGATCCAAGAACGTTCTATGAACACAGATTTTGGTTATTGAAGTCTATATATGTTCATATAATTAGTTCTTTTTATTCGATTATTGATTTTACGAAGTCAAAGAAAGATTTCTTTCAAAGAATCTATTTTCCACTTTGACGTATTTCCAAGTTTTTTACAAGATAATAGCACACTTTTTACGTTATAGTATGGGTATAATGATATTTTTATAACACAAACATGATTTCACCGTATTTTATGCCATTGAATCGGGTCCAAAGTATACTACTCTTTACTCCCTGAGAAGGTAAAAGTGATGACATCAGTGAATAACAAAAAAATTTACATCTGACGTGCGCCAAAATGTATTTATGATTATAAAAATATTTATAATCATGTATTATTTTCTCAAGAATGTAGAATTATTTTCCTCAGTCGTCTGGACTTTCTAACCTCAGCTCTCTGTCAATGAATTTAGAAAGTTCACTCCCCCTTTTAATAAAAAAGATAGAGTTCCACATACGACTCAAAGCGTAAGTACAACATAAAAAACTTCGCCACGCCGCGAGTGGTGCGCTCGCGATAGACAGACCCTTCACCGTTGCAGCCCAAACATGACAACCCATTTGACTCACAGCCCCTAGCAGCAACGCTGCTTAACCCCAAACATCCCCCATTCAACTTAGTATTTAACGTGACGCGATCACACACCTCATTGTGCCTTTAGTTCTTTTATTATTATAAATAAACATTGCTATTTAACCTGAAAAGAATTGAAGGGTCACGAGGAAAAACGATCATTACACAGAAAACTTGAAAATTACCCACAACAAATTTTCCCTTCTGTTATTTCTGTGTATGACTGTTAAAAAAAAATTAGATAAGAGCTTATTACTTATTACTTACAGCTTATTATTGATAGATTAAAATTTTTTCTTGTTGGTATTGTTAAATAAGGAGTTTAGGAACAATAATATATAATTCATTACCTTGCTTTATATTTGTGACTCCTAAAGGAAGCGTAAAGGATCGAAACTTTTAAATCGGGTAATTTACAAAAAGTGACAATGATCGTTTTTCCCCGTGACCCTTCAATTGTCCTGATAATTATAAAATGCGAACTATAAATGTAGAGGCAAAACGTGATTGATATGAATTCGAGATGAAAGTAAATGAACACTCGTAAAATAACATAAATCTGTTTATTGTTACAAAAACACACACCTTTTAACTTTATTAATGTTCAGTCTAAATTGTTTATTGTACGTCAAATTGGAAAATTGAATAGTTCTTTAGGAAAGTCTTTTAAATATGTGAATTAATATCGAGGTAGAATTCGGAATATAACAATGATAAGATGCACTAAAAACAACGCACAAATAAAAGACAAATAAAATCTTAAAGGTATGTCCACAATAGAATAGTGAAATTGACATTGAAACTAACATGATACTAACCAGCCCTATGCATCGACCGTGTAGATGTATGTGGTAGTAGTTTCTTTTAGAATCCGGCCAAATGAACTATGTAATCCGCGTGATATGGCGCTCCGATCAGTACGGCGTTAATTTGAATTTCTTTGCGGGAAAAGGGGAATTTTTTCGGAAATACTAATTATTGTTACTTTTATTATTACCAAAAAAAAATATTTCCGCCTAATATTAGTAAACAATATTAAGTTTTTAATTAATTTCTTTCTTTTTCACACAAAGCAATTTAAATTAACGCCGTACTGATCGGAGCGCCATCACGCGGATTAATTCATTTGGTCGGACGCTAAAAAAATAAAAAAAGTGGGGGCGATGCATAGGGCTGATATTAACACAACATCGACAAACTGCGCGCGGATCTATATTACCAACTGTTATGTATTTTTCGTGTATTTTTTTCCGTTGTTCCGATGGTTCAATAGAAAAATGTCCGACTTTGATTTTATTTCTCCTCTGTTTCTCTAAAGAAAAGTCAGCTATTTTTCTATTGAACCATCGGAACAACGGAACACAAACGACACGAAATATATAACAACTGGTAATAGATGCGCGCACAGTTTATCGATGTTTTGTTAATTTGATGTTAGTGCCAATGTCAATTTCACTGTCCTATTGTGGACATACCTTAAAGAATCGAACTAGTGCTCCCAGCGCGTACCTAGACCACCCAAGGACTCTTTTTACCCCTCTTGCTTTTTTAGAGACTTTTCTCCTATTTTACAAAATATAGATCAGTTATGGGTTTCTGGTCGGTCATTTCGAGTTAAAACGGTTAAAATCCTCTAAATATTCTCTCTTAAAATTAGTGTCCGTTATAAATAGACATTACTATTTAATTCGAAAACATTTATCCTTTTAATTTACTTTACAATAATTCTCCTATAATTTAACGATTAGATTTCGATTCACACCCACTACTCGATTTCACATCTATGAGCTCGTATTTTGCAATAATCGCCCCCCTCACCGTAAAAACTGTGGGAAAATTATTGTCGCAGATGGTAGGATGTTCCTGTAATTTATGGTAAGATTTCATAAATTACCGCTAAAATTAACGTAAATTCCATGAAGTAATAGTAAGAAGAACGAACTGCGCACTACCAAAGCGTGGTAACTTTTTGGGCAACAGTTGGGAGGGGGGGGGGGGGGGCCGCATTTGTTCCTGACTTGTGAGTGGAATATCTGCGAGAGCCATGAAGTTGCACGAAATACTCTCGACAAGTACCGAGACTAACCGAGTCACCGCCTATTTAAGCGCTGAATTTGAACGAAAAAGTACAAAAAGTATACATGTGACTTAATTCCGAATAAAATTATATGTATATTAAATACTAATGGCTTCTCTATAATAACGTAAAGAAGCCATTAGTATTTAATACATAATTTTAATCGGAAAATAAATGATTGATAATTTGAGAAAGTGTTAAACAAAATATCATAAATACAACTTTCACTATATTCACTTTCAAGCGCCATGACACTCGTCTCTCGACACTCTCGGCTCTGACCAGTCACAAGTCAGGAAAGCTCACTCCCCCCCTCAACTATTGCCCAAAAAGTTACCAAATTTTTCTGCCGCCAATAAATTAGCGTTAGTTCTCCTTACTATTACTTCGTGGTAGATTTATAAAAACTTTCACAAAGAACGTCCGAGAAATTTACGGTAACTTTCCGTCAATAAAAAAAAATTTCGAGAAATTTTAATAATATATTATCAATAATTTATGGTAAGTTATCCTACAATACTGATAAAGTTACGTTATTTAGGATAAGTTGCCATGAATTATTGGTAAAATTACCGAAAATACCCACAAATTTGTATAAAGAACGGTCAGGAAATTGATGGTAAATTATTCTTCCTCTACTCAAAATCTAGTATGGGCAGAAATTATGCATTTTATAAAAAATGTCGTATGTGTTGTAATTGGGGGTTGATAGAATATATGATCGTTCTTATTATACATCTAATAGTCCATTTATTTAATTCCCATAAGATGCAAAACATCCTCGGATTAGGATAGGTTATTTACGGTCCCACAAAAATAATTAAGGGATCGAATTTTAAAATACCAATTTTTTCTTCAATTCCTTTCTTTTCTCGTAACTCTCCGACTAGCTAAAAATTGTAAATCTTACTTTTGGACACGGAACACAAAAATTATTTAACTGGTTCATTACAGTATGTGCCATGGGGGGAGGGAGACTTCTTCTACACTTGTAGGATGTACTGAAAACATACACTCATGGGAAAAGTGTCTCTTTTCCCGCTAGAAAACATTGAAGATGAAATGCGAAACTTTTGAAGTTAGTTTTACTGACGTGCTATCGAATGTTTGCTGAGGGACTGAGATCATAGAGGAGGTTAAAATGTCTCAATTTTCACATTACAGAAATCTATGGTATCAGGGAAGATTAGAGAGACTCTCTTTATTATTAATTGGCACGTTGATGAGAGTTAAATAGCGATGAGATGATAAATGAGAACGTGGAAAAGAGACAAATGTAAATAAATTTAAATTAAAGTCGTAGCACGGTACCAGTAGCGGAGGCTGCTAAACCCGCCAAGCGGATTATAGTAGCACGGCGTTCACGCCGTAGGAAATTCGCTTTAATCAGCAAAGAGTTGAAAATCTCCCATGCCAACCTCTACCTATCTGCTTATCCGGCAACCCAGCGGCCTTATCCATCTCTAGCGTTAACGCTGAAAGCCAAAGTCGACTGCACCCCTTTTCACGCTACTTCCCGGCTTCCCTGCTTCCCTATACCCCACAACTTCCCACTCCCGTCTGCCTTCTTTGCTTCTCACTTCGTTAATATTACCAGGGTACAGTTGATAGCGGATACGCTTCTTTTGATCAGTTGCGCTCACCTCTTTTGTTCGTATATTCCGTTTCGATTACGACGAGTCCCAGTGGAGTCTTCGTTTTTAGTAATCAGGAAAAGAAGTGGACTCTCCCACCCTCTCTCTCTCATTCCCTTTCAATTTTACTTCTTTATTTTTTGCTTCCTCATAGTGGCGAAGCTTTTTATCGGTAATAATATCTATATCCCAAAAATAGTTTCTTTTAATATTGTTCTATTGAATATGTTCTAAGAAATTGTCCACATGTGTGTCTATGTGTGTGTCACACTTTTCTGCGAGCCTACAATATCTCGAAATCTTATACAGATAAGTTGATGAAATTTGGCAAACTTTTTCACCCCCTATAATATCTTAACTTTTACAAAAGGGTTTATAAAAATTTTGAATATTACGTTTATTGTGTACTTTTACAATTTTTGTAAAATTTATTTTTCAACTATAACTTTTCAAATAATCATAATTCGAAGAAGATGCAAGGAAAAAAACGATTTCTTGTGTGAGTTGAATCGATTGACCTGAATATTCATATATTTTATTGAAAAGTATGAAACTTTCGGTTATAATTAAAGGTTCCTCTATAAGAAAGCAAGTCATATTTGCCTCGCGAGGAAGCAAATTTACTCATTAAATGAGCATCTGAGTTGATACAACTTCACAGATAGTTTTCCTTTGTATCTCTTCGACTTAGTTAAACAGATCAGATCTGTATATATAAAATTGAACCGTTCTCGAGAAATACAACCTAAGTCGACTCAAAGTTTTCATTTCGTTTTACTGACTTTTATGAATTACCGTTTATATCAAATTGACTTCTGACAAACAGTAGAATGTGTACTGACGGTGGAATATTTACCACTGCATTGAATGAAAAGGATTTTTGAAGCTTATATTACGTTGCCCTAGTTTTCAGAGTAAAAAATGTTCCCTATTCGTTCGATAGCCTGCAGCCCTATTTCACTCTCGTTAGAACTGACTAATAAACTTTTTTCTGTGTTACAAAAAAATCGGCTAACTTTATTAAAAACTTGATGGAAACTGTAATAGAATATTGTGCAACAAGTGTGGAAAGTAGGCAATTTCAAACAAGTGTGAAATTTATTGTAAGGGACCGTTCAATTATTACGTAACGCACTTTTTGGCGATTTTAGACACCCTCCCCCCTGATTAACGCCGTGTAATGCGCTTCTGACCCCCTCTCCGTTAGGTTACGTAACACTGAGAATTAAAAAATTTTGGTTATTTACATGCGAAAAATAAATATTATGCAACTCAAAGTGCGAAAGTTTGAACTCAAACTTCAAACAAAAGCAGAAAAAAACCCAGATTTTGAAGAATACATGAGTTTTAAGGTCATGAAGAGAGCATTACGTAACATCGACTTTGAACACCCTCCCTCCCCATGTAACGCACAATAACATTTGGAAGACCCTCCCCCCTTAAAGTGCGTTACGTAATACTTAAACAACCCCATACGAGTCTGAGTACTTAATCGTTCTCACGATTAAAATGAAAACTACTTACCCTATCAAAAAATGGTCAAGGGAGAATTTGTAGATCTTTTTAAGACCAATAATTATATTTAATCACATTTTTTCTGTATCTCGCGTTATTTGGCTTAAAAATTTGAATTTTCGACTTTTCAAGATAATTCAAAAAGTTGTTATGCCAATCTTGTAGGGCAGAGTTCCTCAACCTGTGGTACGCGGTAACCCTAGGGCACGCGACAACTTCAGGGGGTACCGCGTACCCCTGGGGGTACGCGGTGACTTTTGAGTTTCGTTTGTTTTTTAACATTTCTCGTATAATATCAATTTGCGGTTAAGTTCCAATCCGAACGTAGCTTCATGGAACGGGGTATGCGATTGTCATTTAGGGGTACATTTTTTTTAAAAGGTTGACGACCCCTGTTGTAGGTCTTTCAAAAAGCAACATTGTTTGTCTCTTGACTTTTTTTCATATCGTCCGTTGTTTGGCTTAAAATTTTAATTTTCGTTTGTTTTTTTGAATTTTGGAAACGTTATAAGTCTGATAATTTTTTTTTATCGAGAAAAGCTGTAAGGATAAATTGTTCAACTTTCTAAGTACTACGAATATTCGTAGATAGAATTTGTAAATTAAAAAAAAAGTGGTGTCAAACATTTTCAAAATGCTCTTTTTGAATTTTTATCCAAAATGGCTGGCTAAGGAACTTGTCCTTTATTTTAGGATACTGAAAAAGTACGGCAAAGGCCAATCCGTCAATTCTTTTGAAAGTTATCGTACTAATAAACTAAAAATCTACACAGGCACGCACAGGCACACTGAGAGACAGACAGACAGACAGAAACAATCATAAAAACATATTTTTTGAGTTCAGGGGGTTACAAAATGTGGAAATTTGACAAAAACGGCGGGGGGGGGGTCAAATTTTATACAAATCTACAACCTTCTCTGATGAGAATATAAAAAGTGGTCTTGCTCAATGTGCGCAAGCATAGCAGTTACAAAAAGTGATTTTGCTTAACCCTTCAAAATTTGAAAATGGTACTTATACGGTCCTGTCACCTTAGCCAGATACCCCCTCCAACTTTTCGTGCACCTAGCATAATCCTAGAAGCGTTAGTGTGAATTTGGCAGTCGAGCGAAGTGGACAATTTGACAAATTTTCAAATACGAAAAAAAATAAGTTCCAGAAAAAGGAACAGGGAAACCAAAGTAAACTCCCAAGTGCGAAATTACAAACGGCACGACGGTGGCCCAGTACTGGCAAAGTTGTTGCCGAGACTTGGCCGCCAATGCTACGCCATTGCCGAAATGATATCTAAGAGCTTCACTTGGCGGCTAAGACTTGGCCGTCACTTGGCCGCCTTTACTTGCCCGTCACTGGCTGCCAGTATTGGCCCGAAATCAGCTTATATTAATGGCCCATTACACTGAGAAGTTACAATGAAAAAAAAAAAATAAATGTTATAAAAAACAATTATTAATTATGAACATGATTTACTCGTAGATACATAATGGATATACTTATAACTAATTGATATTTGTATATTTTAACGCTTATATAACAAATAAAATTTCGCACGCAACGCTGGGGGGAATCGAACGCATGACCTATGGGACGAAAATCGATAACCTAAACCATTGCCCTAACTCATGACATGGTGTGTCCCACATTTTTCCACAACACACTTAATCATATACAAATATTAAATTATCTCGATATAATTTCATCAAAAAATGTTTTTGCGTTAACAGAAATAAAATATTTATATGAAATTTTTAATATTTTTAATGTTGACTTTTACAGAAAGTAAAACCGTAGTATTGATTGATGTAATAGGATATTTTACTAGCAGAACAAAAATTGTTTGCCGCAAAAAAAACTGCTGTCTGTCGGTACTGAGGCAGTGGCGAATTAATATCTTCTTTAATTACAAATTTTTTCCGACTTTCAGCCCTGTAATGGGCTATTGCCGGGCCAAGCTTCGGCGGAAGCTTGGCAAATTTGTAATGCCAATGTATGGTGCCAGTACTGGGACAACACTGGGCCGATTTGATTGCTGATAATGGTCCAGTAACATTGGCCGACTTTTCGCTGCCAAGACTGGTCAAGTATTGAGCTATGTTTTCAGTACCGGCAATTCGCACTTGGACTGTGCCTCATGCCAGATACCGATCTATGAGGATTATCGCCTCAATTTCTGCTATAATTGTGTTAGCGAATAGACTAAAGAGGGGTGATACAGGCCTCAGATTGTGTGGAGGCCATGGAGACCCGGCCTACCCACCTTTTTACAAAATGCAAAATTTTTTACATTCTCATCAGGGAATGTATTAGATTTGTGTAAAATTTGACCCCCCCTGTTTTTGTCAAATGTCCACGTTTTGAGACCCCCTGAACCCAAAAAACATGTTTTTAAGAATGTGTCTGTCTGTCTGT
>JAUESH010032333.1:0-10424 GCA_032275165.1 Synergus magnus
GTTCGTGAAATATGCTCAATTTTGCTTAAATCTTCTTTTGTTATTTCTCAGTCTCCAACTTCTCGTTTTATGTCGTTATCAAACGAGACGTCGAAATTTTAATTATTCAATTTGAATTGTATTCTCCGGTCTTTTCAAGACAAAGCTTCCAGTTAATAATCAAATATAATACCCCAAGCATTTTTCATAGTATTTTTTAGCTATTCTGCTTATTTTTATATTCTCGTCAGAGATGGTATTAAATTTGTTTAAAATTTGACTCCCTCCCGTTTTGAGACTCTCTGAACCCGAAAACACGTTTTTACGAGTGTGCCTGTTTGCCTCTGTGTGTGTGCAGATTTTTAGTCTGTAGCACGATAACTTTTGAAAGAATTGACATATTAGATTATCTCTTTTAGTGTGCTAAATTCAAAAAGTTAAAGCATCTTTTTCGATAAGTTTTTGTAACAGTTGGTTATCTTATTTTCGAATTTGTAAATCGATTAAAAATTTTACATACTTTGCAACTATAGTATAAATAAGAGGAAAATTCATGTATTCATTCTTGAAAATATATAGAAAATAATAATTTTAACTTAATATTATCTATAAAACAAATAGAAGGTGAAATTTTATTTTGAAAGGAAATTCCAATTCTTATGTGCTCGACCGGGATTGTGTCTTGAAAAGAGTCTGAACGAAACACCTCTCTTCAATGGTATGAAATTCCCAGTCAAACGCCCTTTCAGTCTGTTACAAAAAAACTCGATTGAAATGCTTGAAAATTCTTTTTTATGAAACTGCCAATCATAAAGAAAATTTAAGACTTTTTAAAAATACGACATTATCTAATCTTTCATGGTACTTCAAATAGCCTCAAATTTTCTTGACAAATATAATTTTTATATCATCTTTATTTTTTTACTTGCTCTATTGTTCATGTTTACACTTTGAAACATTCCGACCGACTTCACACTAGCTTTCATTGCGCCCCAGGCCGCAGCCCACATACCGGTCGGAGGACGTTCGCTCTATTAGTTTCATTATGTTGGCCTTACCCTCCTCCCACCCTCATCAACTCCTTACCCATCATTTGTTACGGAACCGACCTCCTCTGACGAGAATACATATAACTCGTAACCAATTCAAATTATAGGTTTCTCTCAATATCGAAACCTTTCAAAACATCCAACTTTTTCCACGCTGTAGGATAAAAGTATATGAAATTCATAATTTTAATAAAGTTTCTAAGATAATGGAAGCATACTACGCGAATCTCAAGAGATTCCTCTGGTGAGTCAATTTTGTTTTTTCAAGCGAAAATGTCATTTTAGTCACATTTGAAAATTGAATTTATATATTCCAGCTTGTTATAATTGGAAAACTTTAATTTGTAGGAATATTGTAATTTTTCTTCAGGATTTGGATTAAACTCAAGCCAAACAGTACTTGCATCTTATTCTGGAAAAAGAAAATCAAGTAAAAACTTCTCCCGCGGTTAAAGAGAAAATAACAAATTAGAGAAAATCTAGGTGACTATAATCTCTCATAAATTATAGTCGTGCAGAAATTGTTTTTAGATGCAAACCTGAGGGAGGTAAGTAAAGTACGCAGAAATTTTAACAATAACAAATCCAATGTTTACTGCCAACAAAACAACTTGAAACCTCAAAAGCATACGACCATGAACAGACTCGATATATTGCAAAGTCACCACGTTCCATAAAGACTCGATATAACGAAATGAAACAAGAAATGAACTCGTTCAAAAAAATTAATCTTTCCAAAATACAATTTTAATTAAAAAATCAACTGATTAGCAGCAATAGGCATGACCGACGATAAATATAATAACAGCTAAGTCTCAATAGTTTGGTACAGTAATGTTCAACGATGCCTTCCTCTGTTTCGTATTGTAAACATGTCGACCCAACCCTGGTTTCCATACGCTTTTAATGGAAACCAGGGTTGGGTAGTTTAGTTAAAAATTGAAAACAGAGAACATCGTTGAACATTACTGTACAGCGTCCACTGAGAGTTTAGAAAACAAAATGGCGATAGCTGACTCTCAGCAGCCTGGTGCAACACCGAGAAGTCAGTAAAGTAGAATATAAACTCAAAATGTGCGAACTGAGCCTCAGCAGCCTAGAGAAGCATTCACTGAGAAAACAGTAATACAAAATAAAATATCAGAAATATTGAATAAATCAACGATTATACAAATGTGCGAAACGACTGAGATCTAGCAGCCTGATACAGCGTGCACTGAGATCTCAGTTAAGTGGGGGGGGAGGTAAGGTCTTAAAATTTTTTTTATTTCTTCATATGAATGTGCAACATCTTAAGAATATTGTGTCCAAATTTGAGACCGATCGGAGCAAAACTAACGGATATATGGAGTTTTAAGTGTCCGTTGCTCCCACTCGGTTTCGTATACCGCCGTAATCGAAAGAAGGTAGAATGAGACGAAGGCAAGAGCAGAAAAATGCTCTAGATATTGCTGAAGAACTCTACGGGCCTGGCATAGATGATTCTGTGTAAGTATAGAAAAACAACTCGTTTATTAATGTTTCATTTAGGATTTTCGAGTGTCCAAAACTTTGAAGCGTTTTTCTCACACTTGACGTTTTTAAAGTCGGTGACCGCTGTAACTCAAAAACTACTGAACTGATCCTTTTGAAACTTGGTACACTCTTCCCGCACATAAATTATGAGGTAACGCATTAAAGTTTTTTTTTAAAATAATTATTATTAATTTTACAATAACAAATTTTACGATTTTTTAAGCAGAAATCGATTTTTTGACTTCCAAGTGTTACCAAAAATTTAAAAATAAAAAAAAAAACTCGACAGTGTTACCTTGACAAACTTATAAACTAATAAAAACATTTTTATTTTTTGATTTTAGATAATCCAGTGATAAGTTAAAGCGGTCACCGCAGAACAGCTGTTTTTATAAGCGCCTACAAAGATTTTCTGCCAATGGCTTATGAGTTGATATTTTTCTTCGAAATTTGCACAAAATATTCTTGAAATGTTGTTTTTTAACATTAAAATTAGTTAAATATACTAGGCTTGTCTCTAGCTTAAAAAATTCTTGAAATAATGCTTTTTTTTTAGCCGAATAAACCTTAAACCCCCCCTTAAGAAAAAATACCTTTAGAGAGCCCGGTACAGCGTACGGCTTATGGTAGGAGAACGTAACATGCGAAGTACAATATAATCAAAATACAAGAAGTTAAGGCCACCTGATACAGCGTGCACCCTATTAATTTTCAATAGAAAGAATATGGTAGCATGGTACAGTGTACACCGTATTCTCTTTACAATAGTCACAAATACTTTGAGAAACACAGCTCGAAGATAAACGTCGCAGTCGCCGCATAGAGATCTGGATGCCGCATAGAGATCTGGATGCCGCACTTGAAACTAGTGAAGGGACATCGATATCGAAATATCGAGAATATCGATATTTTCTTTACGATATATCGATATTACATATCGATATCGTACAACCGATATACTGATTTTACATATCGATATTTTTCTCTCGATATCGATATTGCTCATTTTTTTGTTGTGAAAATTTCATTACTTTGTGTCTTTCAGTTTCAAACAAATTATTTCTTTTTCAATCTTTAAGAACTTTTGTTCATTTCCCGAAAGATACTTAATATTGTTTTAAAGAATATATTAAAATTTTGGGGTTAAAGTGACAGTTAACCTAACTTTTTATGCAGTCCAGCCTTAACAGCTACTTACGTTTTGTGATTGGTTAATTTTTCATAAGGTTAATCTCATTGTACAGTCGCCTCTACTTACCTTGCCTCTTTTTATCTTGCCGCTCCCCTTAATTCTCGATCGAGCTCTGCCCCCACCACGACCGCGACGGCTCGGCGTCCGAGACAGTCCGAGTATTGTTTCTTTCTCTGATGCACGCGTCAGGCTCGAGAGTGGGGGAACATTGTTTCTACGAAAATTATTCCCCTACGGTCCTAATCGCGGCAAGGTAAATAGAGGCGAATGTACTGAATTTTCAGTTGAGTACATTTTTATATAGGTTATATGTTATTTTTTATTGCTTATAATTAAATAATTAAAAATATTTAAATATCGATATTTTTGCAACGATATATCGATATGTCTGACCAATATCGATATTTTTTGTACATCGATATTGATGTGCCCGATATATCGATATTCGTGATATCGATCTTTTTGTTCTGTTGTCCCTTCACTACTTGAACCATCACTGGTACAATAAAGTTCAACGATGCCTTCCTCTGTTTTGTATTTTAAACTAAACTACCCAACACTGATTTCCATTAGAATCTTATGGAAACCAGGGTTGAGTTAGTTTAAAATGCAAAACAGAAGAAGGCATATCGTT
Organism: Synergus magnus; assembly: GCA_032275165.1. Lineage (NCBI taxonomy): Eukaryota > Metazoa > Arthropoda > Insecta > Hymenoptera > Cynipidae > Synergus > Synergus magnus. Next base: position 4,370 of record JAUESH010032333.1, read on the forward strand.
GAACATTACTGTACACAGTTTAGATCTTGCTCAGAACCAGTGATCCCAGATCGTGGATTTTTTCGGCCCCCACCACGTTCCCTCGTGGAAGCAATTCATGTAAACGCTCGGCATGTCTGTGTTTCGTGTAGGCCGAGGATTGCCGAGGATGCACGAAATCGTGGATTTTCTTGGCCCCCACCATGTTCCCTCGTGGAAGCAATACCTGTAAACGCCTGGCGTGTCGGCGTTTCGAGTTTTCGTCGGTTGGGCCGCTTTTACCTGCTTGGGTTATTTTCAAGTTTTCAAGATTTGGAGACTTCTGTCAATGAGCTTTCATGACTTCAACATTTATTTAGGTTGATTTCATTTTCAATCTTTTCAAAAAATTACATCTTTCAGTAAAGAAGAAAATAATAATCAAAACATAACCAGCATCTAAAAATTACTAATTTGAAAAACATCATTGCAAATTATTTAAGAAAATAGATATCTTTTAAAAAATTGACGTATTATTTATTATCTTAATTAAATAATATTTAATAATTATAAAATTACAAAAAATTATATATTATATAATTATATTATATTATATATTAATAATTATACAAATTATTTTAAAAATTATAATAATAATATTTAAGGTATTATTTATTTATATTTTCAAGAACTGCAATATTATTAGATGGACAGCAAATTTTAGAATTTATTATTACCAATCTATAAAAGATTTATGATCACATAAATAGGCAGATCAAATTTTTTAAATGTATTTTAACTGTTTGAAGAATTTATTACAATTTGTATAATTTTACAGAATTTTTACAAGATTACGACCTTTTTCAATGGAAAATTGTTATGATAATCTGCAAAGATTGGTTTACCATATGATTCTCCTATTACCTTTATTTTTGTTTACAAAATTGAAAACCACAAAGAGGCAGGCAAAGTTTTTTTTTAACCCAATACAAAATACTTCAGACTTAAAAATAAGTTTAATAAATGAATGAATCTCTGTTCTATTTATCTCTCACGCTAATGTGGTATCTTAATTTGACTTAAACAAACTTTTTTCTAAATGTATAAAACTCGGAATATTTAAGGTATTATAAGGACGAAAAGACAGGGTCTCGGAAAAAAGTGTTTATTTATATTTTGAAGAATGGAAATATTATTATTGGTGGTATTTTTTAAAAAACAAAAGATTATATTTCATGAAAAAAATGTAAACCTTTAAAAATTATTTATTAAACAATTTTTATTTTTAATCAAACTCTTTTTCTTATCGCTTCTGATAAAATGTTTATAAATAAAACAATATTCATGGCCGATAGCTTAATTTATGCTGTCCAATATAAGTATAACCCTGTAAGTGACACTTGCTATAGAGGTTATTTTTCCGTGCGGGAATGTCGAAATATAGTCTCTATGGCAAATGTCACTTACTAGGTTATGCTTTTGGACAGCAGATTTATCGGAAAAAGGATACTCTACAATTTCATCTCAAAAAATTTTTAAAAATAAATTCTTTAGTGGCTGAAATTATTAAAAAATAATTTTTCAAACCAAAAATTTTTTTAATTAATACATATTTTTTATAATTTATTTATTTTTAAAAATTGGTTAAGGTGAAGTTGTAGAGTATCCTTTTCCCGAGAAAATAAGCTATTAATCATTAATATTGTGTTATTTAAAAAAATTTTGTCAGAAGCGATAAGAAAAAAAGTTTAATTAAAAATAAAATTTGTTAAATAAATAATTTTCGAAGGTTTACATTTTTTTTTCATGAAATATAATCTTATCTCTTTTAAAAAATACTTTTACCATTTTTGTAAAATCAATTTTTCGACTGTAATTTCTCAAATAATCAAAATCCAAAGCTTATGTAACAAGAAAAAAGATTCCTTGTGTCGAGCTGAATCGATCGTCCATTAAGTTTAATACATTTCATTGAAAAATAAGTAAGTTATTGTTATTTATAATTTTGAAAAATCAATTTTTCAACTGTAACTTTCCAAATTATCACATTTTAAAGCTGATGTAAAGAAAATTAGTTATTATATTGTCACGTCAACACGACTATCGCATAATTAATAATTATTAATTAATTAATTATTAATCAACTCATTAATCCTTTTCACAATAACCTTGTAATCATATCATTCATTTAGCATCTTAAGCATCATCCTTAATTATAAACATCATCGATAATCCTTGTACTTAATTAGGTTAATTCATACTTATGTAATTGACCCTTATGATTTGAGCCATCGACAATAAAACTGCAAGAGGACAACGACCCTTATACCTGAACGCCTGCACTCGGAAGCGTACTGCGAACTTCATCTGTGTTAGGCACACCCATAAGAAACCCACACAACCTCAGTAAAGGACGTGCGTGAGACGGCACCCTCGCTGGCGCAGCTGGCCCAACACTAGGAGTATCTGTGTGATACACACCACTAAGGCCCCACATATGCGACTCACTACCACTATCGTATCGACACTGGCACAGGTGGCCGTTGAACTCAATCTGTGTTAGGCACACCCATAAGAAACCCACACAACCTCAGTAAAGGACGTCCGTGAGACGGCACCCTCGCTGGCGCAGCTGGCCCAACTCTAGGAGTATCTGTGTGACACACACCACTAAGGCCCCACATATACGAGTCACTACCACTATCGTATCGACACTGGCACACGTGGCCCAACCCTAGGAGTATCCGTGTGACACACACCACTAAGACCCCACACATACGGGTCACTACCACTATCGTATCGACACCTGCACAGCTGGTCCAACCCTAGGAGTATCTGTGTGACACTAACACTATCGTATCGCCAGTGACTCTGTCACACATACTGTGCACTAACACTATCGTCTCGCCAGTGACTCCGTCCCAAATACTGTACACTAACACTATCGTATCGCAAGTGGGTCTACACGAGCCAAGGGTCCAGATTTGATACTTAAGCGGCAAGTCCCACAGAGGAAGACAGTCTTGGAAAACCTAGTCTTGAGTTCAACGGTTGAGTGTATATAGTCTTGGAAAACCTCGTCTTGAATTCAACGGTTGAGTGTATATAGTCTTATATATAGTCTTGGAAATCCCGGTTCGAGTGTAAAGTCAACGTTATCAGTTTAAGTGCCGAAAATCTACAGTGAGCCAAGTGACAAGTGAAGAAGTTAAGTGTACGAGAAATCCCTGTTCTTCAATCAAGTTCCAAGTCGTGCCAAGTTCAATCAAGTTCAGTGTACAAGAGTTCCTGTTCTTCAATCAAGTGACAAGAATTCAATAAACGAGAAACCTTAGTGGAAAATCTTAGTAAAGGACTAAGAAGTAAGGACTACAAAGTGGAAATTCAAATACATACATTGGAGATAGGAAGGAAATAGACAAGGATATAAGGAAGATTATAAACAACAACTCGAACAAATAGGTCAACTGGCAAGCTACCAATTCAATATCAACACTTAAGAACTAGGGTCCAGACTCACAATAATTAACTCGTCATAAGAACATAACTAAATCGATTCATTTGGCTTGTCCTTGTCCCCATGTTTACATTAATTTGTAAAATAAAACGAGGGATTAGTTTAATAGAAATAGAGTCTGTTGTCAATTAGGTCGGTTAGCAATAAATATTAGGCAGGACGTAACAATATAAACATTATGTAAGTTTTAATTTTATAGTTTGTTATTAAAAAATAATAAACAAATTTAAATTATAATGACTTCATTATTATTTTGGAGGCCGGCATGACCTTCCAATCGTCCGCTATTATACAGACGTTGATATTGCAGGACGAGAGCTAGCACGCTTACTGGACACCGCTGAGATCTTAAATAAATTGTGACTTTAAAACTATAGAACATAATTGCCTGATATTTTCCAAAAAACTTCCTTAGATCCTAACAAAAGTTTAGGTGAACGTTAATTTTAATTTTCTAAAAATTCGTTCGACTCCCGAAGCGTTTGAAACTTTCAATATCTAATTTACGCCATGAGATGAGTAAAAATCGTTATAAATTTTTAGTGACGATTCATTGAAATTCTATAAACACCGTTAGTTTCGTTATATGATGGTGGATATTTCACGAAATTTTTATTACAAAATTCTTATTATTGCAGAACTTATGGCGAGTTGAACACAAAAAATTCGTATTTTGCGATTACAGAAAAAAGTGAGGGAGACCGAGGCTAGTTGGCCAATTTTTTACTTAACGATTTTTAATAAATTTTCTTTTAAATTAAAAAAATTTTGGTTCTCACCATATAAAAGTGTATACTTTTGGCTAGCATAAAGAATTTTTCATGCACTTATGTTAACTATTGAAAAAATGGGAGATTATTTTTGAGAGAAGTGACGAATTGGCCAATTCGAAAAAATTCATTATAAAAGCCACTCATGAAGGGGATAATTAATATAATAGTCATGTTATCAATTTCTTTCTTTATTGAATCTTATTTCAATCGAAGTCTATCGTTTATAAAACCTTTATAACTTTTTAAACATTTAATTCTAAGTTACCATAATAAATTCAGTTTTTCTTAGCTGGTTATACCAAGTTTTTTGTTGGTCGAAGCCACCGAAGTTGAAACTTTTCGTTTCGATGAAGCTTTTTTTTTTGTTGAAGCACCTTGTGCTTGTTTTTTGATTTGGCTCGTTTCTTTTTCATTGGCCAACTTGCCCCAAAGAAAATTGGTCAACTTGCCCCGCTATGTTTTTTAAAATTAAATTTTTTTTATAGGTTAAGGAATCCAAGCAATAAATTCGAACGATACATCATTTCAAAGCTCTTTGTACGGAAAATTGAAAACCATATTTAGTTTTGACAATAGTGATTATTTATTAATCTATAAAATGAAAAAAACGAGAAAGTAAAAATTTTACTCGCCACCGTCAAAAGCAGTTTTTCAATTATATTTTTGACACAAGGCTGCCAAATGCAATGAAATCACAGCGGAAGTCCTTGCACAATTTAATACACTTACATTACGCGTGGTGGCGTTGTTAACATTTCCGCTGTTTAAAAAAAGAGCGTTAGCCAACTTGCCCCGTTAGCCAACTAGCCCCGGTCTCCCCTAACATCTTCTTAATTATTTCGAAAACTAATAAAGTTATCACATTTATTTATAGGACTACAAATATGCGCAATAAAATTTCCTATTGCGGTATGTTATTAAAAAATTAAAATTTGACCTGAAAAAAATATGACCCAGGGGACAACTAAAACGACGGCGTTTCGGGTGTATCTCTAAGTTTTTCGGGATTTAAAAAATGTCAAGGCATCTTAGAGGATTTCAAAGGATTTAAAAGATTCTGATTTACTTTTTTACTTTAATCCTTAAAGTGCACACTGGGTGTTTCACACACAGCACCTATTTTTATGTAATCTTATAGCTTTGTGTATCTTTATGTATCTTCATCTAATTTCACGGAAGTGTGCCCTTTATGAGTTAAAAGATTGAAAAAAAAAATTTACAAAAGATTAAAAAAATTGCAACGAATTCTCAAAAGATTTCTAAGAATTTTGTATGGTTTTTAAAGATTTCAAGATATTTCTCGGGATTTCAATGGATTTAAAATATTTCAATAAATTTCAGAAGATTTAAAGGTTTTTTAATATGTTAAGAGATTTCAAATAATTTCAAGGCAATTTAAAGTATTCCAAAGGCTTTTAAAGATATTAGTAAATTAAAATTTTTAACAAACAAGCCAGAAAAATCGTTGAAAGGAACATTTGGTTGAGCAAAGTCACATTTACCCATTTGTAAAGGCGCACGTCTGACCACAAAATTCCTTTTCTACTTAAGTAAGACCAACATTTGAAAAAATCATTTGAATGAGGCTTTTTCTGAAGTATTTACAGAAAAAACACATATACAAACATATACATATCAGCCTAATTATCTCGTTATTCAAACTTAGTATCTAAGATATTTAGGCTGAATATCCAGATACGAGGGTCCTTTGAAAAGTTTCCGGGCTTTTGAAGAAAAACACATAATTCAAGCCAAACAAAAATTTATTTCTCGACATAGTCTCCATGCAATTCAATACATTTGGTCA